>PVJA010009382.1:0-60928 GCA_004027025.1 Myocastor coypus
CTGGTTCTGTGTATCCTAATCTCATTTTTTTTTTTCTCATGTAAAATTCTGAGCGTGGAAAACATCTAAGTGAACCCTCGGTTTATCCAATTTTAACGTTAGGCTTGGGCTAGAAAGACAGGCAGAGCGCTGAAGTCCTTTGGCAGATGCTGAGAACGCACAGCTGAATCCTGAAGAGGGGATGGATGAGCAAAGCAGCGAGGGGGGTCTTGCCAAGGAGCTGCTGGGAGACAAAGGGAGGAAGGCACCTAGCCTGCATCCCCAAGGTGTTTGTCGGGAACACAATACAGACAGACAGACAGACAGACAGACAGACAGACAAAAGAAGAGTGCGAAAGTACAACCAAATGCTCCAAGAGTCCCAAGGTGGGAAATGCTAATTCACTTTTACCAATAATTCCCAAATCTTCTCTGCCCAACATGATGCTTGACGAGCTAGAGATGGACAAAAGAATGATGATGGTGCTGGTTATAGACAGTGTTCCGCCGGAGCTGAAGGAGAGGAGCTGTGCCGCAGGGATGCACGCTGGGAGGCTGACAGAGAGATGGAGAAAAGGTCTGGAAAGGCCTGGAGAGAGAACACGTTGCATCAACGGGAGGATGGCGGGAAATGGGCAGGGGCCCTAGGGTTAGCTGAGGTGGGCTTCAGGTACTGGAATCAGAAATGTTCACTTCATTTTACAGTAGTTGGAAGCCATTAAACAGTTACTAAAAATCATTACAGCAGCAATTGTCAGGGTAGACCAGGGCACTGACAGATTTAAAAGGGGAAGTTCTTAGCAGAGGGGGTGGGAGGGAGAGAGGGAAGGAGACAGAGAGGGGGAAGGAGAGGGAAAGAGAGGGGGAAATGAACATAGAAATATAGAGCCAGTAATTGTACAAAGACAGAAAGCTGAAGGGTAAGAATGTGCAGAAGTAAAATACCCAAGAAGCCCTCTGTGTGGATGGAGAAGGCAGGGTGGCCCTTTCCACCCAGTGTTTCTGAGTTTGGCCGAAAGCCAGCAAGGCGAGACCCTCCCTGGTGCCGACGCATGTGGGCAAAGCGTGGTGTTTGGAGCAGAGGTGAGGCGCTCTCGAGCTGAGCTTCCATAATTTGAGACAAAATTCATTTCTGAAGAATCTGGGACAATATCTAGAAATGAAATTACGCAGGATCCAAGATATTACAAAATAGAGGAGGTCTATTTAAAAATAATAAGAGGTTGTTTCAGTCCTCATTGGTTTCGTGAGCATTAAACACATGATGTTTTGGGACAAAGAGCCCGCTGCAATCCTAGAGTACGGGATCCACTCGCTACGCACCATGGCCAATGTTGGTGTTGCTGTTATTGCTACTTTTGATACAGGTTCTGTTCCACCATTATGTTATTGGCCCAAGGTTGGGGGTGACTAGGAAAACTCTGAGCTGCACCCAACCATTCAAATGAACAATTCAGCTCTGTCTTGGGCAACAGCATTTGGGGTCCAGGAGAAGAGGGTTACAGCAGTGACGCTGTTCAGAGAACCGAGCCCCTCCTACTTCCAGTGGTCCCTCTTGACTCCAACACTGAGGAGAGTGAATTTCTTTTCTCTAATTTAGCAAGAACAAAACCTTGCATTTTTACATTATTGGGTTTAAATTAAATTTTATATACACATATTTGTTTTAAAAGCCCAAACTTTTTAATACTTTCTCTTGATTTGAACACCAATGAATGTCTCATTGACAAATTTTATATTTGATCTACCGAAGAGTTTTATTTGAATTACATGAAAAATCAGACTAAGAAATCATTAGACTGGGGCATTAGTATATCAGTTCACTCTAAAATAAATTTCTTGAGAGGTCAGAAATGACTTTCAAGCTATTGTAGCACTCACGGTCCAGGGGTTATTCAATCAGACTAAAATGAAACAGGCAATTCAGTTCATATCAATAGAACGGCATTGTTCAAACTATATACTTATTAGTTCTTTTTTTAAATGAATTTAGGGAAGGCTCTACAGGGTCTCACTATGTAGATCAGACTCATAGTGACTCTCCTGTTTTCAGCCTCCCAAGTGCTGGGATTACAGGCCTGCACCATCACACTCAGTCTCAATCTCCCTCTCAGCGTGCCCCGGGGTGCGGGGCTGGCATGGCAGGCCAGGAGTGGAAACCTCAGCCCTGCTTTAATCCGCTGAGCTATCTGGCCAGCCCAACACTTGTTAATTCTTAAAAGGTTGATAAACAACTTAGTCTGAATAACATAAATCACTGCAGGAAACAGTTGTGTCTCTGGCACATACCAAGCTGCTTGGTGTGGGGGTCCCTGGCTCTACCCAAACCGAGATGCTGTTTGCACTCATGCTGGACCCCGGTTGGCCCAACTCCACTGGAAATTAATTTTCCTGAGTTGGCACTCCATCTCTTTGGCAAACTAAAAGTCTCAGCTCCCCTACAGGAGAAAAAAGCCAGAGTTGACCTCATTTCACACCTACGCACATCATTCGGATTGTTTCACTGGTCTCCTTGGCGAGCATATTTGCATTTGCCTACTGCAGTTATAAACCTGAAACTGTTCCACTTAGCCTGCATTATCAGGTCACTAAATCGAGAAGGAACATGTGAGAAAGTACAGCCTCATAATAATCATATTATAAAAAAAATACACATTTGCTGTTGGGCATGCCGTTACTATGCAAATAATTTTCCAATATCACATCTTCAGGTATAATTGAATTTGACTTTTAAAACAAACAAACCATAAAAACCCAAGGCGACTAAAAAGCAGGTAACTGGAGAATTACAAGTTAGTAAATAAATACACAGATAAATAGGATTTGGGCAGGCAAGTGTTCCTACTTAGGTGGGCAGGTTTATTTTGTAATGTAGCAGTTAGAAACCCTCAGCCTTCTGAACTTACACCCCTTTGTAAATGAACTCTTGCCTGGCAGGGGCCACCGGGGGCCCTCCCGAATGAATGCCTGGCTAGGAACGAGCTCGCTTTCATGTGTACTCTGAGCCACCATTCCTCTAAACAAAAATAGAAACTCGTTTGCATCACCACACGGGGCAGCAGCCCATTATAGGAGCCTATCGCAGCTTTCCTTTGATATCTTATCTATTCCATTAACTCAATAAAGTAGAAGGTGAAGCTGGGGACAAACTGTAGGAGGGCTCCTCTTGGAAAACACATGCAAGACCTTCAGCTGGGGCTTTAACTTATCTATGAAAAGCCAGTTAAAGGGAAGCTAATGCTTCATTTTTCTGGTCCCTTTATTAAAGATCATAAGGACTGCAACTCAGAAGTAGGAAAATACGTGGAAGAGTAGAGGTAGGGGCGATAAAGAATGTATGGCTTATCTCTTTTCTTAAAATTCAGGGCAAACTTGAAAGCAAAACTCACAGAGGAGCATTCTAAGCATCCATAACAAAGGCTCTTGGTTCTGAGCAAACGCAACTTTTTTTTTTCTTTTTTTCCAGAGTGCAGTAATCCTGCTGAATTTCTTAGTGGAACATAAACAGCTTAACCTAAGCACAATCAGGGGATGCCACTCCAGCTACCACTTCTGCCATAGTATACTTTTATATCATTTAGTAATTTAGAGAAAAAATGGACTGCTGCACATGCTCTGCTGCACCTTGACTAGCCACAGAAAAATAATAGTAGAACTCCAACTCCAACAAGCAAACTAAAGGAAAGTGTTCCACCTAGAGACTGTTTTCATGAACCAAAGTGGACGACCGCATATCTAGGAAATGAATACGATCTTAGCTCATCCTTGCAAGTTGACAGTTTAAAAATAAATAAATAAATAAAAGAGAATGAAGCGAAAGCTATTGCCCCTGGTGTAATGAACAATGTTAATCTTCTCCCTCCTCTCTACCGTGATACAGGAGTCGCTTTTATATTTAATTAATGCAAAGGATCATTTTGGAAAGTGGCTAATGAGCCTCTGATCACATTACCATGGAAATGTGCAGCAACATTGCCGCGGAGGAGACGGCTGTTGCAGGGGTAGAAAATCCACTTTGTAATTAGCTCACGGTGACATGAATCACATCGGAGGAAGCGGAGGGAAGCGGTGGGCAGCGGCACTTGGCTACTGCCGGGCCACCGAGCACCAGCCTCCCGACAAGGTCCCCCACCAGCAAGACGGCTTAGAAATAAGAGCAGTCGTGGGGGCACGCGGTGGGTGGGGGGCAAAGCGGATGAAGGAAGGGATCAACTTTATTTTGCCGGATGAAACATTTACGTGTGAGAACTCAGCCCCAGTGAAGGGGCTCAAAGAAAACAGGACATTAGCAGAATTCTATTAAAACTATGAAAGCTCATCATAGAGTTTTATCTTTATTCTGAGAGCCTTAAGGTATCCATTAAAGAGACATGAGAATTTACACAGTTTCCTAGATCATAGCATAGGTATTCTAATAAGCTCTTGAAATTAATTTTTAGTGCTAAGGATAGTAAAATTATAAAAAGGACCTGGAAGAGAGTGGTATGGGATTCCTTTATCTCTCTTTTTTTCTTTTTTTAAGCCAAGATATACCATGTATTTTCTCTTTTATAATACAAAAACACCAGGTCTCCTTCTTAAACCAAAGCAAAAATTCCCAATTAATCAAATAAGTTCCTCTGGCTAAGAAGATTTGGCAAGAAACTTTTCCTGTCTATTCAAAATCACCGAGCTCCCAGAGCTGTTAAATCCCAGTATATACGCAGACAATGATACAATTGGTTTTCAAACGTCAGCATTACTTTCAAATGTCCCTTAAAGATATCTCAAAAAATATTACAGACACGGATCTGAGCGCTACCCCTCTTCCTTGCCTCACATCTCGGCAGCAGACACACAAAATGCTCAAAAGAATCCCACAGGAAGTCATCTGACGGGGGAGTGGCGAGGAAGCTGCAAACTGCCACCCTAACCCAAAAGAAAGAGCCCCGAGAGCCAGCAAGCCCCGCGCAGTCCTGAAGGTGCTGCGAGCACCAGGCACAGGCGAGCTGGCCTCCTCTGCCACCTCTCCGGCACACACAAAGCCTGGCTGCACAGTTGCTGGCATCAGCCCTGCACTCACCTGGGAAACTTCATAGAGCAGTTTGTAGTGTTCCTCTCTTTTCTGAAAAGTGCACAGATTGCAGCCCATTCTAAGAAGCAGAGCCAGAGAGCGAATCTTCTGATTTCCCCCAGAACTGCAAGGCAACTGAACTGAAAGGGAATCACCCTCCAGACTTGACTACTGGTTTTCATCAGTCACTTCGGTCCAGAAACACAGATAAACCGCTGCTAGCTGGAAGCGCAAGCCAGGGCGGTGTGTGGCAGCATGCTCGTCTTCGCTTTCCCCAAGTATCTTGCACTCCCGGATACACACGCAGAGTTTCCAGTCAGTTCATGGCAATACTCCCCCTGTGTCTGCATCAGTGCACATGACTACACATATTCCAGCTCATGAATATTAATCGTGCCTCATTGATTATTTATGACAGAACATGTTAGCAGGGAGGGGTGTCATAGCTGCTGTTGATGACAGATGCATACTCACTAATTAAGAAGCAAATGTAGTGTGGTTAAACAAAATTCACTTGTGTCAATACCATCTCTGTTTATTAAGGATGGAGGGGTTGTGCACTGGGCATTTTAAAAATGGGGGCACACTTAATTTCTCCACGGATAAAGGTTTTAATATGGGGATAAGAAATCCTGCAACAGAAGTGTTTTTGCAACAATGAGAAGAGCTATTTTGAGCTTTATTAAGTGTAGGGGAAAATGAATAGGAGCAATGTTTTATAGTTTAAAAATAAATCTAGAACCGGGAGGAAATTTGTGTGTGTGTGTGTGTGTGTGGGGGGGGTGATAAGGAATACAAGGTGAGATTACCTTTCGGCTTTAATTCTGACCCTGAGACAAAATGAATAGTTCATATGCAAAGTCTCTTCCTTACTAAAGAGGAGAAAGAGGATGTTTCCTAAGTCTAAATAAAGAACTTAAGGAGATGATACTTGTGCAGACAGTGAATCAGATAATAAGAGCACACCTAGTGAGTATAAATTTGTAACACTGCAGTGCATGTAGATCTATATTTAAAAATGAGATAAATATAGTGGCTTTTCTCAGAAAATTTCAGTTGCATGTAGTATTTATGCTAATTTTATTAAAGTCATATATAATATTTCAGAAAGCTGATACAGGCCCTATTTAAATTCTAATGTAATGCACAATGGTTCCATTTATGATGCTATATTAAGTTTTCCTACTGTGTAAAGGTGAACCCAGACTTAGCTATTCAAGTAACAGAGGCAGGGCATTTAGCTCCACACCTTACCCAATACTGAACTCTATTGCAAGGTGGCAGTTTTTGTCCCTTAAAGGTACACTACAGACAGTCAAAGCAGATAACAGAAGAAAGAAAATTCCTTTTGTTCTCATCCTGATGTACCCACAACCTCTGCTAACTAAGAAGTATGCTCCTGTTCCAGCACATCTTTAAACCCGACAGAAAAACAGGTTGGGTGGGAAGCAAAAAAATAATTACTGGGAAACTGATGACCTCGGTTAGGAATTACATTGGATTGTGAAGAGTTTTAATTGCTCCGCAGTTACGTATGGCTCGGTTTGGGGGTCCAATTTTCTAAAAGTGCTTTGTCAAATGTTTAGAATCAATAACAGGAAATGATTCTAATGAGTACTAATTGTTAACAAATTGGCCCTGCAGCTAGCAACACCTCCACACCAGCAAGTGCGAGGAGAGGTGCAGTCTGCTGTTGCTTAGCTCTCGTTCCCCTTGGGATGCAATAATCCGATTTTCTGGGCCTAATTTCACCTAACTGCCTGGATGAAAGCCAAACAGAAGGACCTACATGAAAGTGCCACCGTAATTGGGAACACTGGGTGGGAACAAAGTACATCAGGTCTTCCTACAAATTAGAAGCCACTTGTGGAAGCTATTAATTAAGGCTCGAGTCCTTTAGGGCAACTACATATTCAAGGAAGAGTTTGAAATGACATTTGTGAGAATCAGTGGTGGCCCAAAACAGAACCCAACTTCCTGACTATAACGGTATATATTTTTGATTCTTGCTAAAATTTTATTTATTTATTTATTTATTTGTTTGTTTGTTTGTTTATTTATTTATTTTTTGAGTCCCTGTACTGCCTCTCAGGAAGTTTTATCTTGGTTGAGTTCACACTTAGGCAATCCCTGATTGTTTCTTTGAAGGGTTCTCTATCACTGAATTGGGAACAAATGATTGTGTCTCAGATGCCCAGGTTCTGTTCTTCAGAAGTCAGATAGTAGAGCCAGAGCACCACAGGGCAAAGATGGCCTCTCCTACTGAGGAAAGGGTTTGCCTCTTGTGCTGCTGAGGCTTCTCTTGGGATAAGCTTGGAAAGTTGAGTAAGAAACACTACTTGGGGCTCTTGTTGGGGTTTTCTTAACATCGTGCTTTAAAGCTGGTTTCACAGATGAACCAAATAATCAGCTTCAAAATTACATCGCCAAAATGTAGACATCATCAAAAATTCCGATCGATTTCACTCCCAGGGTTGGCTCCTTAGCAGTTCCTCCTGGCTGTTCTCTAAGTCACAATTAGTCTCTGGTTCCTTGCTGCTGTTTAAGGGACCTAGAGCAACCTCTCCAAACTCATATCAAAAGCTACCCTTGGTTTCCCTGACCTTGGAAGGATCCCACCTTTTGACTGTCCACAACTCCATTTTTGTGGCTGCCTCGATGTTCCCAATTAACTTAAAATGCCAAGAGAGTTTTCATAGTCATTTTGACTTCGGAGCAAAGGCCGACGTTACCTGGTGGCAGATCTGGTGACCGCAGTGGGTCAGGGGGAGTCCTACTGTGTGTGGAAGGCTGATTTCCCACCCAGTGGCACCCGGGGCCTTCACTGTGTTTGATGGTACTACGCAGCACTCATGGGAAGTGACTTCCGGAACTGCTTCAGGAGTGGGGAGGAATGACAGGACGCACGAGTCCAAAGCCCAGGGAGATTTTGATGATCAGCGCCCATGCGTCTTCTACTTTAAAAGAAAATGTTAAAAACTATAAACATTGACTGTGTATCTTGATTATATCACCTAGAGACGTGAAAGAAAGAGGAAAGAGAGAAAAAGGAAGAGGGTGTGAAAAGAAGAAGGAAGAGAGAGAGATGAGAGAGACGGGGGTGGGGGGGGTGCACTGAATAGAAGACTTGCTGGTTTTAGGAATGCCCACCATTTATGGCTGATCAAATCTGACACAAAATGAGTGTCCAAACTCTCAAGTAATTACACTTTCCTCTTTAGTAAAGAAGAGAGCTGCGACGAGGCAGTCACACCACAACTTCTGGGTGGCTAACGGAGTCCGGACATCTGCGCAGTGGTCACCTCACTGCTTAAATTGAACTTCCTGGTAGGTGTGTCCCACATGTTTGGTCTGCTCACCAGTAAGCATAATTTAAAACTGAATTTGTTGGGAGCCACAGGAAGCCAGGACATCGATCAAATGTGTGTAGGTGGGACTGGGCTACGGTGGGACTGGGCTACAGTGCCTAAAGCAAACAAGCTACGCCAGTCCTGAGTGAAACATCCTGTCTGGTTCAGGCCAGCTATTAGTCGCTAGGCAACCTTGGGTCATGTGATACGAACTTTGCAAAAGTATAAATGAAGGATGGCTTGGTTGTGCCTGGAGTTAGTCTTGCCCATCAGGTGGACTAGTGACCACCTAGCCCAGCTTTCGTCTTCTTGTCTACCTTCCTCATTCCTGTCACCTTGTTTCCCCGGGTAGAATCATTCACAGTAAAACTAACGGATCTCTACAGACTCACCAGCAAGAAGAATGTAAAACTGGTTCCCAGAAGGGGTCAAGTCTATGTCTCATCCCCAGGGGCATATGCAGCACAATATTCCACCATCGTCCCAATTTTGCTTTCTGTAGTTTGTTCGCTTACTTTCAGCAAGTGCTATGGTCTGTAGCTCAACATCCCCCAAAGCCTCATGCTGTCCTAGGTGGGGCTTTTCACAGGTAGCTGGGTCTACAGGGTGTGTAACTACTACATCAGTCCATCGCTTCGTTTGGCATAGTTCTAGGTAGGATCAAGACCCGTGGGAGTGGGTGCTGGAAAGAGGGAGCCTGGTTTTCTGTTGCCAGTTGCTGCTTGCTGCTTTGCTGCCTTCCAACTTCCAGGCACTGTTTCTCCCCTGCAATCCCCCTCTGCCACGGAACCCCTGCCTAGAGCCAGCCAACTATGGACTGAAATCTCTGCAGAGAAAGAACCCTTTCCTGCTTTCACTTTGGATGTTCAGTATCTGGCTCAGCAGCGAGAGAGGAGAAACTAAGACAGCAAGTGACCTTGGCTCAACTGCAGTCTAAAAATATTAAATGGAAAATGATAGAAGTAAATGCTTCATGGGTTTTAAATTGGACACCCTGCTGGCTAGAGTGATGAAATCCTGGGCTGCTGCATGTCATCAGGAAGTGACTCACCACCTTTTCCGGGTACCACATGGCCCTCAATCACGTAGTAGTTGTTTTATTGATAGGTTGTCTGATGCAGTGCAGCCATGCTTGTGGCCCTGTACTCATTATTTACTTAAGAGTGATTCCAAAGCACAGAATGAGCAATGCCGGACATTGGCAAGGAGCAAAGAGATGCCATCGAGTACTTCTAAGGGGACGAGCTAGAGATGGAGAAGATACAGACTTCAGTTATGTCACTTTAGTAGCAGGGTGAATTGTTACACTCATTCTCTACTCATTGATTCTAACTTTCAATCTCTTACTGTGCCTAATTCATGATGTAAAATTTATTATAAGTGTATAGAACAAAAGCATAGTGTGTGTGTGCGTGTGTGCGTGTGTGTGTGTGTGCGCATGCGCGCATGTGCCTCTGTGGTCTTAGGCCTCCAGTAGGGGTCTTTGACTGGATCCCCTGCAGATGAGGTGGGACGGCTGAACATATTTGCAGCCCCTTCCGCAGGGCACAGGAAGTCCTAATAATCCAAAGCTGGGCCTCCAGTCCCCTGGGGTGTTGGCTGGCAGTTGCTGTAGACTGCAGATGATCACTTTCTCTGTTGCCTTTTGCAATGACACTGAGGTTCTTTTCCTGTGCAGCGCAGGAAGTTCAGGAGGCAATTCTACTCTGTCACCCTCTATTTTTGTCATTGTCGTGTGGCAACTACCTTAACATGTGGCTCCCAAAATGGCATTTCAGTTCTAATCCTGCATTCATCTTAGGGGATAATTTGGCACACAACAGCCTAATACGCCTAAAGTTTATAATCTTGTATCCAGTCATGGAGGCAGGGTTGGAGATACTGCTCGTTGGCACAGTGTCCGCCCGGCAGGGGCAAGGTCCCGAGGCAGATTCCCAGTACCAGTAACAACAACAATTACTAAAATTGTTATTCAAGAAAAAACAACTAATCATAGAGACAGAGAAACTCAGGCTCAGGGAAGTAGGGACTAGCTCAAAGTCAACCTGAATAAAGGAATTGGAAGTCAGTTTTCTAGTTACAAATCCTATGACTGAATTCAGCAGCTAATTAATGAGTGTTTTCTCTTGCAGATGAAGCAGAGCCCTCCACTGATACGTCCTGCTTGATGTCTGAAAACCCCAAGACAGCACTTGAACATGAAGCAATTTTAAAAAGGAGAGAGCAAATGGCTTACAAAAGAGCTCCCCTAAAATATGGCAGGTGACTGGTGGTTAAAAATGTGATCTTTATCTATGAAACCAGGGTTGGCCGAGCCCAGTGCCACTAGAAACCAGGCTGCACAACAGGAGGTGAGTGGTTGTGTATTTACACTCACGGTCCATTACTTACACTAATGCAGGAACTCCGCCTACTGTAAGATTGACAATGAATGGCATTGCACTCTCAAAGGGCTGTGAGCACTAGTGCACATGCGAGGGACCTGGACTGAGCACCACTTACGAGACAGAGATGGAGCTGAGATGGTGGTATTCCCTGGGGAGTGCTAACTGTCATGTATTACAAACGTATAGAATGAAAGAAACTCCGGTTTCTGTTATTATCTTCCACGAAACTAGTGCCAAAACAGTTGGTTATTGCTACGTTAAAGTACTGGAATGTTTTTATATCTCACAGGCCAACGCTTTGAATTAACTCAAAACTCAAAATAATGAGTGATTAAGATTAATATATACCCGAGTGTAGAGGAGGATGACCAATTTGCACTCATATGCCCAAGACGCTGATGGCTTTAGCACTAAAAATTTCAGGTTCTGGAAATCCTCAGTGCTTGGCAGGCTGGGCCCTGAAACACACACTTCTGTTTTCGGGCTCCTGCAAAGCTACACTGCCACACACATGGCCATGTCACCCTACGTTTGTGCCAGGTGTTATTTTGTTCTGGTTAATCTTTGGCAACGCAATCTCTTGGCACTGCTTGGTCCAATTTAAATACTGTCTACTCCATCACCTCATTAGCTAGTGGCTATCTCTTCAGATTCTGCATTTTCGGTGCATTTTATCCGACAGCATCTCAGAGCATGAGGCAGTTTGACGTATAGTCATGCTTTATTCCTTTTCTTATAAGATACATGAAGGAAGAAGCAATGTATAGTTGGTCATTGAGATCCTACAACTACTGGTATGATGACCTTCAAATTTGGGCCCTTTATTTAATGTAGAATTTTTCAGTGACTATAGCTGGAGTTGATACCGTGCACAAATCTGGTAACAGCACATAAATGTGTGTTTGTATTTCCACCCCTACTTATTCGTTGTCACACTTCCCCTTTAGGACTAGGTCAGTGCTGTACAAAAGATCTGAAGGGTGATCAGCTTACAATGTACTGAACTCGATGCAACAAATAAGAGCCCACAAAACACATTTGTGACACATTTAAGTGGATGAGGCATGACCACATGGGGCTTATCAGTTGTCTGCTTCTACGTATGCACTTTCTGCATAGTTACATTGGTGGTCTGCTTCGCATCACAGTCCCTTGTTTACTTATTTATTCCACAGAATTGCTCCCAAGTACTTATCATATGTCTGATGATATAGGGATGCCATTTGTGTCCCCAAACTTCATTTTCACCACACCCTAGAGGCGGATGTGTCAGATATCATCCTTGTTAAAGAAGAAACTATTCAAGGTTGAATTTCTCAACTCCAAGATTCACTAGAGCCTCTTCTTTTGGACTCACTTACAGTATTTTCCATAATACTGTGCGTAACAGCTGATATAAATTTACAAAGATAATCTGACAATTCCCATACATCAGCTCTTTGCTGGGTTATAGCTCCATGACGAGTGTGTGGGACCTGGCTCCATGGTGCCTGCCCTGCAAAGAACTTTGGTTTGTAACTTTCTGAGCTGCAAGTGCTCTAACCAGCCCCAGGCCCCTGAGAGTTGGTACACAATAGGACTAGACTTCAATGGGGAGAAAGGGCTATGGGCATCAAAGAATAGGTGCCTGGTGCTCGCTAAGCCCTGTTACTATTAGCAGTGGGGCCTTGTATGCAGGAGGTAACACTAACTGTGCTGGCTGACTGTGAAGACAGAGTAAAGTGGCAGACGAGAGAAGGGACTTATGGATGGGGAGGTGTTCTGTGCCCGGTGGTGTCCCGGAATCCATGCAACCGGGGTTAAGTCTGTTTCCCCAGTTTATACCCATGCGGTATGAGATGACTATGGTTACAGCTTCTTACTCTGTTTCTTGTTTTTATTTTTATTTACTTATTTATTTTTGTCTCTAAATCTGGGACAGCCGGGCGTGATGGCTCACGCCTGTAATCCCAGCACTCGGGAGGCTGAGGCAGGAGGATTGGTGCGAGTTTGAGACCAGCCTGGGCTACAAAACTGAGCTCAAGGCCAGCCTCAACTGCATAGCGAGACCCTGTCTCAAAAAACACACACACACACGCAAAAAAATTAAATAAATCTGGGATGGTAATGGACTGACCATAGAGTTCCTGCAAAAGACGAAGTTGTGTGACATGTGGTAAGTGCGTCTCCCACATGATAACTGTTTAACACTTCTTGCTAAGAGTAGACAGGAGTGGGAAGAATAGGTTTAAAAACTAGCATTTTATATTCTCAGGATATCTAACTTTTCATCATAGTGAATCTCTATTACACTATTTTAAATGTACTCCACGAAATTACAGTGCTTTTATCCATGTTGTTTGCTATTGTATGCGTATACTGGCTACTGAGCAACTTTTTTTTTTTTTTGTCTTTTTCAGACAGGGTCTCACTATGCAGTTCAGGCTGGCCTTGAGCTCAGTTTTGTAGCCCAGGCTGGTCTCGAACTTGCACCGATCCTCCTGCTTCAGCCTCCTGAGTGCTGGGATTACAGGCGTGCTCCACCACATCCGGCTACTGAGCAACTTCTCACTGGGACGTTTATCCGTCCTTTTTATAACAACAGTAACACTCCACACGTCCACACACACACACAAATTCTTTTCTGTGTGAAGAACGTAATGGCATACACTCATAGCAATAGCTTTGATGCTGTTTATTTCACGTAGCACATAATATGTACATAATACTAATATAATCATGCTAGAAAGCAATGAGAACATGATACTATTATGAAATGTCCCCACAGTATATCCTTGATGGATGTCAACAACCACTAGTCTAGCCAGCTCTAATGCTGGCTTCTTTGATCTGACCACCTAGGGGCCAAAACGTTGTCATTTGATAATGTCCCACCGTTCAGCATGGCATAGGATGTGGAGCTTAGCTGGAATGACCCAACCATAAGTATTACTTTTGCAAAAGGGCTCTAGTACAGGCTCAGCCCGCACTTTCATTGCATCTGTGCTTATTGAGTAGTACTTGGAGCTAAGCCTGGTGACAAGTCCTGAAGCTTGTCTTAATAATAGAAGGTAGCGCTTTGTATGCTATTGTTCTCGTACTACACGTTGCTAATTTCACCTAACTCATACCAACACTCTGAGGCATGCACTAGCGATTCCTCTTCCTGACTCTGTCACTGAGTTGGCCACATTGTAAGTGGGAAATCCCGGAGGCCAAGGCAGGTGATCTGGATCTCTCTGCTCAGCCAGCACCTTGCACGGCCCGTGTCTCACAGACGGTTATCGTTATAACACATTCCTCCATGGCCAGAAGAGAAAAATCTGGAGATATTTGTAGCCCTGTGAGATGTAAGAATTTCCGCAAGGACTGAAGTGCAGTCTAAAATTTAACTTCCAGGTTCCAAGTTGCATCCTCAAGCATGACTACATAAAACAGATTGAAAAAACCCGAGCAATTTCGTCACATTGCTCCTCCCACTTGGGTGGGGCCTTCTGTGCTGGGTATGTACCACAGAACTATGGAATATGTTTTTTCCTTCTTCATAATCTTTTCATTAATGAATGCCTTATTTACTTTCTCGTTACTGGACGCAGCGCCCAGCATCCATCACTGAATGGAGCAGAGGCTCATGCTGGTTCACAGTCTCTGTTCAAGATTCACGGTCTCCTAGGCAGAGCCAGTAGGGCAGGAAGGCACGGCAGAGACCAACGTGCTTAGCCATGGTGTTCAGGAAGCTGAGTGGGAGAACAGCAGGTGCAGACAAGAGCTCAGCCTCTCGAGTTTCCTCTCGCGTCACCCATGCTTGCTGACCGGGGGCTACTTCCTAACAAGCATGTTCAGCTACTGAACTTACCAGTGGGCCAATCCACTGGCAGATACATAACTTCCTCCTGAACCGGTCACCTCACGCAGACATGAGATGTAAGGCAGTTAGAAGGGCAGTGAGAAGAGATAAGCTACTTTAGCTGTTCAGGGTATGAGATGTTCTGTCCCGAGGAGACTGACCCAAGGAAATCACTTCTCTAATACGTCCTGCCATCTGCAGACCTGCCCCATTCCATCACTATCATTTTTCTAACATGGAAGTGGCCCTCGGTGCTGCTTTTCAAAACATTAGCACTACAAATCAGCTGGAAAGCACTGGTCTAATTTCTGTGAAAGTCAAAGTCTAATTACTTCCAACTCCAGAATCTGCCATTTGAAAGAGCACTTGGGTGTTTTTCAGACTTTGCAGTCATTGGGAAGTGTCTTTGAACATCACTCAGATACAAAATCAAAAAACCAAAAACAAAACCCTGTCCACTGAATTTGAACAAGTTATATATTCAAGTACCTTAGTTCCTTCCAAGTGAAATTAGGGACACCTACCAAAAAGGATTTTGTGAACTTGTGCTTAACCTGGCATCTGCTCCATGTAAGTGCTCAATAAATGTTAGCTAATATTCCATGGCTTATGGCTCAGTGTCATAGAAGCTTCCGAATTATATTATTGTGAAGACATTTATGTAAGCAACCAGTCAGGTTATTGTTTTAGCTACATTTTGGCAAATGCCAGTATGGACACTGAAATAGCAACTTTGGAGAGAGGTCAATGTCCTCTAGGGAAAGCATGGCTGGCGCCATTGTGAATGGGGACTGGGAAGGAGCACAAAAGAATTATGTGATTATCGGAGACAGAAACTGGGCCAAACATGCATCTTGGGAGTTCTAACTGTGTTTACTGAGTACGTTCTATGCACAGTACCTCAGACTGGCTTCCATAGCTCTGTACCTGTCTAGGGGTGTGGCTGAGAGGTACCCAGGAAGTCTTTGCAAGTTCTAGACACACCCAACACCATTCCTTGAAAGCCGCTTGTTGTGCTAAGACCTGCTATGATAACTTACATGGCTGTGACGATCAACGGGTCATTTTGGTGTTTTGCAAATTCAAAATAATACCTATGAGCCTACAATTCAAAACTAATAGCTATGAAACATCTACTGCCTTTAGAGTGTTTTATCTCAGAAAAATTCTGTGAGGTATATATGGTCATTTTCACACAAAAGCAAACAGAGCCTCAGCATGTGATATAACTTGATCAAAGACATACAGTTGGAAAAAATGGTAAAATTGAGATTTAAATCCCAGTGGGCTGGATTCTAAGACCCTGCTTTTACAACGAGATAGACAGAGTACCTCCCTCAGGAAGTGGAACATCGGGGCTCACTGCATTCAGCAAAGTGGCATTAGTCCTGTGCTATAAATGAGGTATCTGTTTGGTAGGCCTTGCCTTGAACAACAGCGTCCCTCCGTCTGTCTGTCTGTCTGTCTGTCTGTCTGTCTGTCTATTGCACTGTACTGAGGATTGAACCCAGCCTTTCACAGTGAACCTCATCCCCTTTTGTCATATAGGGTGTCATTATATAGCCCAAGCTGACCTTGAACTTGTGACCCTTCTGCTTCAGCCTCCTAAGTTCTGAGATTACAGACATATGCCACTGTGTCAAGTTAGGTGAGCAAATTGTTACTAGACCTGTAGACCATCTGGAATTTAGCTTCTGCATCAGGATTAAGAATGAATTATTTACTACTAGGACAGTAATTGATATAAATTCTGGGTGTTGCTGGTAGGCAAAGAGAATTAAGTCAACATTTACTGCAAAGAGGAATTCATTCATTTTTGGACCATGCCTACTGGATTTGTCACCAGATTTCTAGGTCCATCTTAGATGCATTAAAAACAAATTTTAAAATATCTGGGTGTGATGGTGCACACCTGTAATCCCAGCACTAGGGAGGCTGAGGCAGGAGTATTGCTATGAGTTTAAGGCCAGCGTGAACTATACAGTGATACTGCGTCTCAAAAGAAAAATCAAGTAACAAATTTTAAGAATTTCAATCTGAAATCGTACTTTCCAGAGCACATCTTCAATGACCACTGCTCTGGTCATCTATGCTTCACTAATTCAAAACCGTAAGTAATTTACCATTACTCCTTACTCTTCCTTATAAGATAGATTTCAGTCGTAACCAACTAAGCCTCAGGTAGACTAAACCTGACGCCAAGAGATGCTGGAAATAAGAGCCACCTATTTTAGAATGTGTTGTGTACCAACGTCCCAAGATAGATGTAATCGTTATGTACTACAAACATATGCTAATGAAAAATTGAAAACGTGAAGAGATTTACACTTTCACTTACTATACTATGGTGCATTGTGGGAAGCACCCTTATCAGTACAGAATCTGCCATACCTTGGTAGGCTCTAGTAGGTTATAGATGATTCATTAAGAGCCCACATTTGCTATTGACTGGATTTGACCAGCTGTATTGTATTTGCTTAGTCTTTTTTTTTTTTTGGGGGGGGGGGTCTTTTTGAGACAGGGTTGCACTATGCAGTTCAGGCTGGCCTTGAGCTCACTTTTGTAGCCCAGGCTGGTCTCGAACTCGCACCGATCCTCCTGCCTCAGCCTCCCGAGTGCTGGGATTACAGGGCATTTGCTTAGTCTTGATGCATGCCTTTTATTTTTCTGTGTCAAATGAAAAGTGAATAGGGACATGATTTTTTTTTCTGCCTTTATTTCAACACACAGGGGACAGTAGTTCTTAGACATGGCTCCTTGTTCTCAGAGATGCTTAGACAGAAACACAGTTATGACCTAAATCCCTTCCTGCATAGGTATGCACATTCTGTACTGCAAAAATGGCACATGAAGTACAATGGCAAATGAGTTATAAAACAAATATTCCGTTGCTCCTGGGCCAGCAGATGCTTTCTGGGGCAGGTGAATTTGGATTTTCATCGCCCCAGCATGCAGGCAGGGCTAAGCTTCCTGCTACATCTTCACTCTGCTTCCATGCTTCCCAAGACCAAATGACCAGCTCCTGGTGCACCACCCCACGGGCTTGCTTTCTCATTCATATTAGAAACCGATTTTACTTCCAAGCCTTCGGTTTTTGGGTTTTCTGTTCTGATCAGCTTAATATTTTACAAAGCAGCATAAAAATCTGTGCAATGGCTTTCAGGATTTATATAAAAAGGACAATTTTCCTTGTTCTCTTTTAATTGATTAAAAAGCCTCCTGTGTTACTGAAAATACTTTTCAATTACATGTTATGGGTAAATTGGAACACACGATCTTTCTAATTGTGACAGGCTTTGTGTGATACATGAACTAACCTACTTTCCTTCCTTCCCTAGCCCCAAAACTCACTTCTTCGATGGGGTGCTGTGGCAAGTGCTGGAACACAGGCAGAAGTGCTGGTCAGGACCATGGTCAGGTCTGGGCTCTAAAATCTCTGTCTCTCTCTCCACCCAGCATGTGGCCCCTAGCAAAGGGCACCTATGTGACACACTGATCTGTTAGAAGCCACCTGGATCTCTTACACTTTGTGTATCTTTACCTCACTAAACCACTAAGGGCTTGAGGACTATTCTAGGATATCTTAGCCTGCCATGCAAAGGCAACTCTTCTGGGTTCACGTATGTAAACAAGGATAGCTTGCAACAACTCATCTCGTCATGACTCACGCCCAGGCCATCACGGCTTCTAGGAGCCACTTGGCTACTCTTATGTTAAGAACTATGGCTTCGTTAGCTAATGGAATGTAATACATATTCAGGAAAGCCAGTATGCAAATTGCTGCTCTAAGCTATCCAGATTTTCACCAGATAATTTGCTCCAACATGAAGTAAGCAATATTTCTTTGCAAAGGAAAAACAGTAAGTCCAATGCTAGGACAGTTCCCTGTAAGCCAGTGGAGCCCATTCATGGTGGCCCCTCGCATGGGTGCTGTCATAGGCAGACAGTAATCCTTTGGAGCAAGAGCCACACCTGCTTCAGAAATACCGACTCTCAAGTGTACTTTGCATTTTAACAGGGTTAAGAAAGCAACTTGATAGCAAGCAAACATAGCATAAGTAGGCTAACGTGATTGTAATCAAGTGATAAATAACTGATTTTACATAACGAAGCTGAGGGCCAGCAGGCAACCAGACACAGAATGGGAAGCTCTCCGTGTGGTTTAGAGAACACACATTTGCAGACCATGAGGGAGTTCCCAAGACCATTGGAGCAACCAAACAATGTGGACCTCAGAATGACAACCATGGGTTTGGATTCCAGCCACACAATTTGAGCAACGAACTCACACTGAACTTTCTGAGTCTTTTTCTATTTGTGAGACAGAGTTAATACCTTTTGCCTCTTGGCATTATTGATAGGATTGATTACCTAAAGTAATTGTCCCTCATATAAGCCACCTTTTCCTACCAGAGATCCCAGGAGTCCCATCACTTTCAAAGTGATTGGAAGGGTTACAATTATCAGCTTGTTCAAAACCTGAAAAGCTAAGAATATTAAATTCTTATCAATTTTTAACCACCATAGGGGTGGAAGTCCATTTGGAGACTGAAAACTCTTATTTTGGGGAAGGACTTGGGAACACAGAATTTATAGTAGAAATTGGGTGATATTTTCATAGTGGTGTATTTGCTAAAAAATGCATTAAGATTTATAAAAGGCCACTGGTATGGATTGCATAGATTCAGTACAACTTTAGGACAATTGTTCTAGTGTAATGCAACTTGAAGATTTAGTGAATTTAAATTACTGTGGAAGAATGGGAAAGGGTCAGTTTTTCCAATATTTATTCAACAAATATGAGTTGTTTAACAAAGAAAATCAGGAAAGAAAAACTTGATAAAGCCAGAGTAAGTGTATTTAAAAGGCAGAAAACTAACAGAGAGTAACAATGTGGATAATTTTGTACTGATTTTCTTGGAAAAATTTCACAGTGGCAAAAGAAATTTCCATTACACTTACATACATTTGCACACATAAAAAGTGTGTATGTTATATGCGTATGCCACGTATTTAGAAAACGAGGAACATTGAAATGATTTCTGATAGCTTATCGGTAGAAGTTGCTTATAATCATCATAGCTACTGAAAGTTCACTGAAGTACCAGGTGATTCAACTGCTATCTGTGACACGCAGCTTCCTTGCTTGAGTATATATTTTATAATTTCTGTTCTGTAATGACAGATAGGCACTACTCACTTCTAATATTAATTAGCAATAAAAATTAGGTCCATCATGTTGACATTTCTTTTTCCCTTTAATGATGAGCTCCCTTCACTGTTTTCCATAGGAATGATGCGCGAAATGGGATAAAATGCAGTGAGAGCAAAATTACTAAGAAAAGCAAAACTGGTAACTCTGTCAGTCCCAAGAACTACCAAGGTAATGAGCCAGGAGACTCTAATTAAAAACAATCAGTTAAATTCATTTATTCATTCAACAAGTATTTATTGACACACATGGGTATTAAGCGGACCTTAAATAATTAAATAAATAAATCATTAAACCAGAATTCTTCATACAGATAAAGTACACTAATCACCATGGGATATTAGTTGCTTGAGAGACTGATTTCATCTATCATTTACTAATAAATATGTGATACGTGTACGTGTATTTTATGGTTTGTAATTTCCGACCGTTGCTCAGAAAAATGTCACACAGTAGAGTATATTTAGCGGGCAGAGATGGGGGAGATAAAGAAGAAAAACGATTGCAGAGGGAATAGTGAAGGAAAAAAGGAAAGAGAAGAAAGCAAAGAATGTTAAGGGGATGGTTGTAACTTAGCCTGGCAGTGGGGCGGGGTGAGGTGTGAAGTCCTTAGGAGATGTGTGACCTTCACTAGAAGGGGATGAGTACTGAGCTTCTGTATTTGTTGTTTATGTGGTGGGTGAGAAAGACTGACAGGACATGGGCGTTTACCTTATTTCAATGTGTCAAGATTAAAATTTGAGTGGAAATAACCAGCAGACCACTCATAACAGTGTTACTAATGAAGTGATAACGAGCATTTCATAATAGTATGTGAGTGGGCTTGAACAAAAGAGTTAGAAAAAAGAGGTACGTGGAATCAGTGAACGGAACGCCAAGGAAGGAGGAGCCAGAGGTCTTACCAGCTGGCAGGGGATAGGAAGAAAACAGCGGTGTGTGCATTTGTAACACCAGGGGTCCGGGGGAAGGCTATGTCATTAATAAAACTAACAAAGTCAGAAGAGTGACTAGGGGCAGGTGTAAGCAGCTTAGAGTTGAGTAGATGAGCTGGAAGTTCTTCTCAGGACCAAGATATCCTTCATGGAGCTGAAGTCCTGAGGACAGAGGACAGAGACAAATGATATGGATCAGAAAGTCACTAGGCTCTGCTTGAAACTAAGGCAGTGAATTTGGCCCATGGGTCTGAGAGACATTTCAAGAAATGGGCCCCTGGCTCTCCCTAGGTGAAAGAAGTCAAAAGAGGAATGGCCAAGAACCAAAGACAAGACCCAAGGGAACTGAAAACCCAGAGAAACGCAGTTTCAGAGCTGAAGAGCTTGTCAGTGCAGTCAAAGGAGGCTGATAATGCCAGGTGGCACCCAGAGCCTTGGCTTGGTCAGCTGGGACACAGCAGGCGGTGCTTTGTGAGCTGCTTGGAGCGAGGCGGAGGGAGCTGCACAGCGATGACCAAGGAATCGGCAGGGCGTGGCGGCGAGAACGGGCGAGGGCGGCGATGGCCGGGAGGGAGCTAAAGTGGTTTTCTAGGAGAGAGCACCATCCAAGCGGTGGCTGTTTGCTTGCTTGGGTTAGAATAAAAGAATCCAAGAAAGAAGAGACTGAAGATGACGAAGAGTGATGCAATAGAAACGTAGAGGTGATGGAGAGGGGACAGGGTGAGCGGTGTAGGAAGGGGCACAGGGGTGGCCTAGGGTAGGGAATGTTTCCCTCAAACAGAGGTAAGCAAGGGGCAGCCAGCTGTGAGCGCGGGGAGGGCAGGGCGACTAAACTGTGCTCAGCTCAGCTGTCTCCGCACTCAGTAATGCACAGAGCCGAGTTGCAGTTTTCTAGAATTTCTGAAAACAATCAAAGGTCACTTTTAAGTAATTGCATGCTCAACCAATAACAGTAACTTACTGTGCTTCTAAGAGAATGACAACAAAATTTCCACAGGGACAAGAAAATCGCTTTTGCTGGCTGTGATGACTTGCTTGGCTTTCGGCCTGATAAAACTTGTAACTAGCATACGCAAAACAGCTAAAGCGCCGAGCGCTGAGCCCGTGCTTGGTGGAGGCGGGCGGAGCACAGCCTCACCGAGGAGTCTGCCTGCGTGGTTTGATTTCCCATTCCCGTATGAACAGACACGAACTCTTACTTCTTGACAGTCATTAACTGCCAGCCGCACTTTCTGCAGCTGTCAGCAAAATGCTTTGTAATGATCTAGCACTAACGCACCCCGCTCCTATAAAGCGCCCCCCGGCAGCGAAGATCTACTCTATAATACTAGTTGGGTTTTCTGAAGCTTAAAAAAACCTCCTTGCCAGTGCACCTGCTTTCCAGAAGATCATTAAGTAAAAATCCCACGGCAGCATAATCAACCTGGCTTCAGTTACCTTACCGTCTGCTAGAGAAGAAAATTAATGTTATCCGACGAGTCTCTCTCCCAGGGCTGGCTAGCGTAGGGTTACTGCGCCAGGTGTCGGAGAGGGGCTTAGGTCCTTCTAAGCTGACCCAGCTCTTTGTCAGTGTGGATCCGAAGTCCCAACGTAGCACACTAACACAGCAACGGCAGCTCTTGCGCTATTGTACAGGCACTTAACAGGATTAGAACACGCGAAGCCGTGAGTTTACCAGCACGAGCACTGCCGTCCAAGCACAGTTTTATGGGACCTCTCATGGAAGCAATCATCCTTTTTTAAGCATGAAGCCAATTACCAGATAGGAAACAGATTTCCAAGATAAGAAGACGAGGAGGAAGGGACGGTGACTGAGGAAGGTAGCCAGGGAAGCCCATTTAATAAAAGATTTTGCTTTATTTTCATTTCCTAGGGAGACTCCTAAGAGTTAGTATAGGAAAGCCCTGCTGCACCCCTGAGTGGAGTTCCGTAGCCTTCACCGGAAGTCTGCCTTTCTTCTCCTCGGTGGCTGCGAGAAGCCAAGCAGGTCATCCCACCAGACTGCACAGAGAGATCTGCCGCACGCGGCTGCTTCGCAGGCTCTGGGGCCGCAGCTCCCAGCTGATCTGAGACAGCCGCCACCCCTCCTGACGCCCGCACCCAAGATGGTCGCCCAAGTCTTCTTCTACCAGGCTCTTCTTTCCCGCAATGCTGCCGTGTCTGCTCAGGGAGACAGCAAGAGGACAGCCCTTCCTCCACGCAGCGGAGAGGCCCTCCGAGGAGAGGAGCGAAGCAGCGATGCAGCGGAAGCTTCTTTGTGTTACGTAACAGCCGACTACGACATTTTCATGGTAGTAGAGTTGAGTGGCCACAGGCAAAATGTAGTGAATCTCATAGACTCTCCGGTGTAACCAGTGAAAGTAGGACAGCCGAGCCTCTTTATAGAGCTAGAGCTTGCTGCTCGATTTGCATCAAGTATGATACGCAATGTTTTAAAAGGTAGATTTTATTTTAGAGCTACAACCGGAATTCCCTAGGGGCTGCTTTTCAAGTCGGTGTTGCTATGTCACAGTTCCGGTCACTTTCTCAGTTTGAGGTGAGCTACGGTGCCTTTTTCAGGGTTTGAAAACCCTTATCACAACAGTGGCTCTGTTCCTGTTACTCTTTCCAGATAATGTACCAGCGGAAAGGGTACCAAGGATTCATTTAGAATGACAGTCTACTTTCAGTTAATGTTCTGTAGGATGACAGCAATGTGTCCAAGTTCTTCAATTAGATTTTAAGGCATGTTTCTATTTAAAAAGTGAATCCGCGCAGTATCAGTGTGCTTTTGCTGTTTGCTGGTGCCAGTTATAAATTCAAATAAGTGCTCATCTGCTGTGGAAGGCAGGAAAGATAGCCCTATGAGGGCTGCATAAAATCCATTTTCTATTCAATGTCCATATATTTTATAACAATATACAAACTTGTCAGAACACAAGGGTTCTATTGCATATGAAAGAGACTGTTTATGATCTTTTACAGGTATGAATCATTAGGAAATTAACTATGTTACGTGGCTACTGAGGGCATTAACACGCTGGCTGTTTGTCCTTTCATAGATACATGGAAGTAGCATCATCTTCCGAGCTAAACATGTCCTTGACTCCTAATTCTCCCTTCTTTTATTCACTCAACAAACACTACCCAGTGTTGCTTTCCTACAACACTGGAATGTGCCTCTGTGTTCTTCTGGGCACCTTGTTTCTCCTACCTTGAATCTGATCCCCTGTGCGAAAATGTGGGCATTACCATTTCTGAGAGCTTTCCCTTCTTTCTGTGGTAGGACGGAGTATCTGTGTCTTTGTCCCTGCACATCAGTTTGTAACTAGCACTGTTACTAGAGACCCCGCACTGCCTCCTGAGTTGCCTATTGGCCCGTGACATCCTGGAAGGCAAGCACATCTTTGCATTTGTGGCATCTCGGTGACTGTCTGATACACATCAGGCTCTGTAAACGCTACTGATGGGTTGGAGGATATGGATGAATAAGAATAATAGTGTATTTTAGTGAATAGCCATAGTGACAAGTAATAGTGTAATAATAGTAATCAGTGATAGTGAATAGCAACAGCAAATTTTACCATCATATGTAAAACTCTTAACCTATTGGCATGGCCAACGTTTTTGTCAATTGGTCTTCTTGAATGTGGATGATATGGTTTGGTTCAGGCTGAGAAAGGCACTTACTGAATTTCCTTGGGCCAAAAGTGCCATTGCCTGTAAAATGATGATCAATTTTACGTCAACTTTGGAGGAGAGAAGGAAATGATACTGAAAGTCTATATGAGTTATAAGCCTTCTTTATATTTCTTTCTTTCAAAAATGTATTTGGTTGTTATGGGGTCTCACTGTGCATCTTGGACTTGGGGCGATTCTCCTGCTTTCAGCCTCCCCAGTGCTAGGATTACAGGCATAAGATGCTGAGCCCCAACTCTGGCAGACGCAACCCACCCTGCGGGTGGGGCTGGCATGGCATGTGGTGCTGGGGACAGAACCACGGTCTCTGTGCTTGCCTGAGCTTGCCTGCACTTGCCTAGGCAGGCACTGCGACCTGCTGAATTATCTTGTTGGCCCTGTGTATTTATATTTCTTTTTTTATGTTTCAAAAATATTCAAATACTAAAAAATACACAGTGGTACTTTGGCTCACAAATACAGTTCTCTCCATGATTTTGGGCACAGACAGAACTGGGTGAGAATTCAGTTAAGTTCCCCATAAGTTCAGTGCTGAGCCTAAGCACTGGATTTGATTCTGTTCTCATACAAGTCTACTCGTGCTCAGAATCATGGGAAGAATCAAGCTCATGTGCCGAGGTACCAGTGTATTTCTATGAATTGAAGAACTAATGACAGTATTCTTCCAAGTAAGAATATTTGAAAAGCGTTCATGGTTAGGCTATGGTGTCAATTGCAACTCCCACACTAAGAGTAACAGACAGCGGCTAGATAACCTCTTTATAGCCAGCAAGACTATCACAAAGGAAGTCAAATTTTCAATTTTCTAAAAAGAATGTTCTTTAGATATTTCTTCATCAAGTTTAAATATCAAGACACAGGATGCTCTGAAGTAAAAGTCATAATGATAGAGTTCGGGAAAAATTTATACATAGCTGTAGCCAGCTACAACATCTTGCTTCAATGTGTAAAAGCAGAGACAAATGAATGGGGAATATGGCCCTGTGGTATAGAGTACACTTAGCTTAGTGAGGGTACTGGATTTGATTCCCAGGACTACAAAAATAATAATAATAATAATAATAATAATAATAATAATAATAATAAAATAAATAAAATAAAAAACAAGCTCATCTTACATCCACTTGTAGATCACTCTGTATAAAACTAAAAGTCTACCCACAGAGGAAAGATAAACCCCTGTGGCCATCACCTGTGGCTAAATCTGTCCTAAGTTCTACTTGTATATAAAAATACATATTAATGAAAGTAAGAGACCAAATAGCTTTAATCACGAAGAAAGTCTCCACTTTTCTATTCTTTGTTTTTAGAAAAAAGAAAAAGATTCTTATTCATACAGAATAAAAATGGCACCTCTAAAATAAAAATGTAGTTGCCAGAATTTAAACTATGGTGGATATGTAAGTCTGCAGAGAAACTAAGAAGATGTATGGGCCTCAGTTTTATACGTTGGCTCAGATTTTAATCCAAATTTTCTGTTTCAATTTACACTACGTTTGAATGTTCAAGTTGTAATGACTCAGTTTAAGAAAATGCATTTGTCCATTTCAGAGGTGACGTTAGTACCCCATCAATCATGGAGTCGTAAAGTCATGGGAGAACGCTGAGTGCAGCTTTGCTCTGGGTCCTCTGTGTGTTCACCAGGCAATGTGTTTCATTCTATTTAAAATTTAAAAGAAATTTCAAGTATATGCACATTATACTTGCAAACATGAAAATAAGACAAAACTTAGAATAATTCGATTGCAAGAGTCAAGATCTTGGCTATCTAACTAAATAAGCAGCTTGTAAAGTGTGACATATTCGGCACACTCCTCGCATGATAAATTACCCTTTGTAAAACTGAAAGACATACTGTAACTCAGTGTTAAGGTTGCCATGGCAAAGCATGCCTTCTGGACATGATTCCTTGTTTCCAAATAATTATGTTTTATCTACGGTAAGATAACCACTTTCTTCCTTTAAATACAGAAGAAAACATTGATACACTCAACTACTATACTTTTCCAGAGTCTGAGTTTCACCAAAAATGCTGAATGCCTTACAACAAAGGCTGTTAGCTTTATAAATGTAGTGGCATCAATATTTGCTTACACATGGGCCAAGATAATATGTTCATTTGTTCAGTTATACAGGGCTAAATTCTAGAAGAAAAAAAAGTTCTAATCTGGTAATTGTGTCTACATCTACAGAATGACAGAGACAAAAGAAAGCTCTATTGACTTTTCCTCCTAAATATTTTTCAGTTCTACCCATGGTTATATATATATATATATATATATATATTTTTTTTTTTTTTAAGAAGTCAACCAAGTTGAAATTGCTATCATCTTTGCTATGCTTTACTTTTCAGACACTTTTCACAGTTCTCTACAATAAATCCAAGCTGGAGATATATCTTAAAATACACACTAGAGGCTGGGCATGGTGGTACCTTCGTGTAATCCTAGGTACTGTGGAGGCTAAAACAGGAATATCATAAGTTTCAGGCCAACAAGAGAGCTTGTCCCAAAATAAAAATTAAGAATAGCTAAAGACATAGCCCAATGGTATAGCACTTCCTAGGGTGTGAGGTCCAGGATTCAACCTGTAGATTCTAGAAAAAACCTAGATCATATCATACCTCCACTTCCTAAAATTTTATTTTATTGTTACTATATTTTAAAATATTTATTTACTTATTTGTTTAGTACAGGGTCTCACTATATGACTTGGACTCATCGTGATCCTCCTGTCTCAGCCTCCCTAGTGCTGGTATTATAGTCATGCACCACTATGCCCAGCCTCTGTAGCTGGCACAACATACCCAGTTTTACTGGTTGCCTTGGTGTGGACCGGCATGGCATGAGGTACCGAGGATAGAACCCAGGTCCCGGCACTTAGAGCACTGAGCTATCTCCCCAGCACAACACTTCCACTTTTAATCTGTGTCACATTCATGATGCTAAATACCTTGATCTATCATACTGTCTGCAAGGCCTGGACCAGTTGGAGCTGCGCTTCTACACTCTGAAACTATGTTGCTCTCCTTCTATTAGAAGCCCTCATTCATTTCATCAGTTGTGTTCTGCCTTGACCTGGCCACTTTGGGCCTTTTGGCTATGCTAGTTTCTGAGTAAAGAATTAGACCTATATCTCATAAAGGCCAACTTGTCTCCCAATATTAATTCTGAGACACTGTCCCAAGGCTCAAAATGACACTGCGTGCTAGATAGCTTTGCAGACTTCTGTACTTTTCCATTTTGTTAGGTCTTATCATTTTAATTATTTATTAATGCTCTTTTTCAGTACATTCT
Organism: Myocastor coypus; assembly: GCA_004027025.1. Taxonomy (NCBI): domain Eukaryota; kingdom Metazoa; phylum Chordata; class Mammalia; order Rodentia; family Myocastoridae; genus Myocastor; species Myocastor coypus. The sequence continues at coordinate 27,714 of PVJA010009382.1, forward strand.
AAACTTTAAAGTTTTATATATGTAGTACTGATGTCCTACAATGTATAATGAGGATTTAATTCCTTCATTTCATTCCAGCACTTACTACTTATAATACTTCTTTGCTTAAATCAATATTCAGTCATTATGTCACAAACACACATAATTGACTTTTGAATCTTTTATTTTCTAGTTACGTGTCCAATTCTATATGCCATCTTTGAGTCCCTGGAATTATGGGTAATTGTTGACCCCACCTTTGTTTACGCAGTATGCATCTATGTATCCACACAGCCTTGCAAAAGACACTGCTACCTGTTGTGTATATTGCATAAGGACATTCACCATTGTTAACTGGCACATGGTTATCCCAAAGGGAAACTCTCTCTCAGGGGTGGCCAGGTTTCTGAGCAATGGGTTCTAAATGCAACAGCAGGCATGAGGCAGCTCCCAGACACCTCCCCTGCCCAGCTACTTCAAATCATATTCTCTGGTCATTTGTCATCTCCTTTCTCTCCTCCATTTTCTTTCCAGTGGGGATGAAAGGGACATGAATAAAACATACATGAAGCAGACACTTGTGTGACAGAGTGACTTTGGGACTGGAGGGAATGAAATGATATCCGTGACTGCTACATTACATGTAAAATTATACATGTAGATGAGGGAGGGAAATCTGTATGAAATATCAAACTACTAATGAAAGGGTTTTTATCACATAAGTAGCATTTCAAGTTGGTTCAGCATTGCTTCCTTGTTATACAGCTGGAAGAAAATGCCTTAAACAGATGATTTGTCTTATACAAGATCTTACAGAAATTTATAGATCACTTAAATATTAGACTGAACATGAGATCTTGGGCCTCTGAGTGTTTGGAAGCTTTCTTCTTAAATTGTTTGTGTCTCACTAACAAGCCCAGCACTTCTTAGGTATATTAGTGGGGATAAATGTTGTTGATCACATTAAGAACTAAAATTAATTGAAGAAAGTGAAAAGTGAAGGATACAGTGGATCCATTTTGTTTACTACACTGCCTTTTAAAGAGTTAACTAGGTTGAAATTAAATGTTCTTTGATGTTTTTTACTTGACATAGCATTCCTGCTTCAATTAAGTAGCACGCAAAAAAGCAGTTATCCAGTAGGAGAAAATAAGTCAGGGTTTGCTTATTTTCCAACTTCTTTAGCATGCTAAAAAGTCACATTTGAGGTGAAATGTCTGTGCTTCTGCTGAGGAGTACCCATTACATACGGAACCCTCCACCCCAAAACATCAGAATACACATTCTTCTCAGCTACCCATGGGACATACTCCAGAACAGAGCAAATATTTGATCACAAAACATGTTTAAGTGAATGTAGAGGAAATGAATTATTCCATGCATACTGTCTGACCACAGCACAATGAAACTGTAAGTCAGTGACAAAAGAAATCCCAAGAACTACACAAACATGTGGAAGTTAAGCAGCATACTTTTGAGCAACCAATGGGTCACAGAGGAAATTAAGATAAAGTTAAACAGTATATACAATTAAATGATAACATCTATAAAACATACTAAAAGTTATGGGACACAATGAAAACAGTCCTAAGATAGGAAACTTATAGCAATAAACTCTTACATTAGGAAAAAAGAATGAGCTCAAATTAACAGCTTAATGTTTAACTTTAGACTTCTAAAAAAGAACAATGAATCAAATTCAAAGTTAACATGAGGGAAGAAACTATAAAGAAGAAATTAATGCAATGGAGGCTAAGGAAACAATACAAAAGAATCAATATACTGAAAAGTTGGTTTTTTGAGAGAATAAAATTGATAAACCATTAGCTAACCTCACCAAAATGAAGGAAGAAAAAACGCAAATTGAAGTAATTAGGAATGAAAAGAGGAAAATCAACAGGTCCTACAGAAATTCAGAGAATGATCAACAACTACTACAAGAAATTATACTCAAATAAGATAAACAGAAAAGAAATGGACAGATTCCTAGACACAATTCAGCTGCTGAAACTAAGTTAAGACATCAAAAATCTAAGTAACTTGATAACAGCTAGAAAAATTCAAAATGTAATAAAAAAATTCCTCAAGAAAAACTGCCCAGACCCTGTTAGATTCATGGTTAAATTCTGCAAGAAATTTAGAGAAGTAATGCCACCGATGCTAAAGCACTTTAAAAAATTGAAAGGGAAGCAATACTTCCAGAAAATTTCTGGAGCCAAATGTTACCCTGATTCCTAAACCAGAGACAAACCCAACCCAAAAAGAAAACTACAGGCCAATCTCCCTTATGAACATAGAAACAAAAATGCCCATGAAGACACTGGCAAACAGAAGGCGACAAATCATGGAGAAGAAAACCCTGTGACCACACAAGATTCAATTCTGGGATGCAGGGGTGGTTCAACGTATAAACCGATAAACGTAACACACCATGTTAACAGAACCAGAGACAAAAAACACATGATCATCTCAATAGATATATAAAAAGGTTTTGACAAAGTTCAGAACTCATTTGGTATGAAAACCCTGCAAAAGTTGGAATAGAGGGTCCTTATGTTGACCTAATAAGAGCTATCTATGACAAGCCAACAGCTTAATGTAGTAGATGGTCAAAACAGAAAGTTTTCATTCTATATCAGACAAGGATGTTCACTATCACCTCTCCTATTCAGTATAGTTCTGCAAACATTAACCAGAGCAATTAGACAAGAGAAAGAAAGAAAAGGAATAAGGATAGAAAAGGAAAAAGTAGATGTATGATTATTTTCATATGACAGTATGCTATATAGAAGAGCCTTAAAATCTCCAAGAGACTTATAGATTTAACAACCAAATTCAGCAGGGTAGCTGGACATACACTCAACACTCAAAAAGTGATAGCGTTCCTGTACATAAGCAACAAAGTTACACAGAGAGAAATTAGAGAAACTACACCCTTTATTGTAGCACCCATTATGGATCAATCTAACAAAAGAAGCAAAAGATCCATACACTGAAAACTATAGCACTCCGAGAACGGAGAGCTAAGACGACATCAGGTAGTGGGAAGATATCTCCTGCTCATGGATAGGAAGAACCAACATAGTGAAAATGGCCATACTCCCCAAACCGTTATACAGATTTACTGCAATCCCAATCAAAATATCTTTAGCATGCCTCACAGATCAAGAGAAAACAATTTTAAAATTCACTTGGAGCCAGAAGAGACCAGAATAGCAAACACAATTCTGGGCAACCAAGGTAAGTCAGGGAACCTCACAATCTCTCCCTTGAAATTATAGGAAAAAGGTATTGTGATAAATGCAAGAAGATGTTGGCAAGAAAGTCTTTAGGAGCCGTGGAACAGAGTAGCAGTCTCTTTAATAAATAGTACTAGAAAAACTGGTTTTCTGCATGCTAGGGACTAAAATTATACCCATGACTATCACCATGCACTAAGCTAAAGTTAAAATGGATCAAAGATCTAAATATTAAAACAGAAACACTAAATTCACTGGAAGAACAAATGGAAATATTGAAGATATAAGTGTAGGCAGAGACTTCATGAAAAAACTACCAGACCGCGCAAGGAACTATTACAAAGATTCAACGAATAGCATCTTTCTTTATTAAAGAAATCACTAACAAATAAAATACAATCCACAGAGTTGGAAAAATTTGTAGTTATGCCCCAGAAAAGTAACTTACATCAAAATACGTAAGGAATTAAAAAAAACAAACCTGACACCCAAAATTCACAGACCCAATGCAGAAATGGGCATCTGTGATTAATGCACGCTTCTTAGATGAAAACAAAAATACAACTAGAAATAAGTAAATAAAAAAGGTATTTGGCATCACTGGTCATTCAAGAAATGTAAATTAAAACAATACTGAGATTCCATCTCACCCCAGAAAGAATGGCTGCAATAAAAAAACAAACCAGTACAGTGGGGCTGTGGGACAAAAGGAACCCTTCTCTACTGTTGGCGGGAGTGCAGACCGGTGCCACCGCTGTGGAAATCGATGTGGAGATTTCTTTAAAAACTAGGACTAAAGGTCCCATTCAATCCAGCTGTTCTCCTTCTGGGAATCTTCCCAAAAGAACTGAGCACATCCTACTGCAGTAATACATGTGTGCCCCTGTTTATAACAGCATACTTACTTTTATTTTTAAAGAAAAGAAAAATAAGCCCTAAAATATGGTATAAAATTTCTAAAGAAATCTGTAGAAGAGTAGTAGCAAGGGTTAGAACACTGTGTATTGTTATCCTCTTAGTAGTTGCTCATATTCCAAGATATAGGTGTGAAAAACTGATCAGACGGCACAGGCATTAGCCTTTCTTTTCAAAAAACTAATAGCAAATAGTAGTATAACCATCTTACCGTGTGTGTGTGTGTGCGTGTGTGTGTGTGTGTGTGTGTGCTATTTTCCTTCCTTTTTTTTTTTTTTTCTCCTCTCCCTATCCTGGTTTTTCTTTCTTTTTTCAGCAGTTTCTTCCTATTTCACAATATCTCCTCTACATTTTGGGCCTTACTCTCATAGCTTCTTACACTAGGACCACAACGCAATGCTTACACATGTGAGACTGATTTCACTTATGACTTTAAGATGTGTTTGCATATGTACTAACTCCTCGCAGTGAATGTAATCATTATGTATTGCGACAATACACACTACTAATAAATGAACATTTAAAGACAAAATTCCAGTCAGTGGAATTTAGTAAATAAGAAGCACATTAGGTATGGCTGTCATTTCAACGTCATACAGCACATTTCAAGATACAGTGCAATTTGTCATAACTACATCATGGAAAGAATCCAAATGTCCATCAACAATGAATGGATAAAAAAAGATGATTTTTTTTTACATCATGGAGTACTACTCAGCCATGAAGAAAGATAAATTGGAGAGTTTTCAAGGTAGATGGATTCACCTGGAGACTATGCTCATAAGCAAAATAAATCACACCCACATGGGGGCTGGGGAGATAGCTCCATGGCACAAGTGCTTGCCTGGCAAGTGTAAGGTTGTGAGTTCGAACCCCGGTCCCGCAAAACAAAACAAAAAACAAAAAAACACCCAATCATACCCATGTGTAAACACTGTATTGTCTCACTAGTGTGAGAAACTGAAAGAGCAAATAAGATCTAAAATGTACACTAGATAATGTGAATATGCACAAAACTGTTCAAAAGAAAGGAATCTGTGATGGCAGAAGGGAGAAAAGAAATATATATATATATATATATATATATATGTATATATATATTCAAGAACTATACAGTTTCTCTTGGTTCAGTCAAAAGAAAGTCTTAAGCTAATCTTTTTGGACACTATTGCATGCCTCTGTCTCGTACTCTGAACAACTCCTATGAACATAACACCACACAGCATATTCCTGCTGTTACTCTCCCATTGGCCTGCTTTGAAACTATGGATTGTTATTTTTACTTTTTTTATGTTTAAAATAAAAAAAAAAAAAATGGGGCCCTGTATGATTTTTTTTTTTTTTTTTTTTTTTTTTTTTTTTTTTTTTTTTTTTTTTTTTTTTTTTTTTTTTTTTTTTTGGTCTTTTGCACAGTTAAAGAAGCCCGAGTGATCGAGGTGGCTAGCTTTCCACTGTGATCTACGAGGTTTAGTGATCTGGCTCATGATGACATGATTAAAAGCAGAGAAACACCAGACCAGGAGGTGTATCTACGGTGGCCTTCAGGCTGCCATCTTCCTCGTTTCTGTCCACCTTTCCTTCCCTAAATGGGAAGAGGAGGAGGATCGGGGGCCAGGCATGAAGACCAGAACTACAAGCCAGAGGTGTGCCTCCTGCTAGGCTAACGCTGGCTTTGTCTTTTCTCACATTGCAGGCATTGGCTGTGGTCCACTCTCCAACTGGGCCTGACCTCCCGTGGGCAGCTTCCACATGCTCCCCACAGTGAGAAAGGCACAGTCTCATGCCACTTATTTCCTTAAACAGAGAGTACAAAATAGTATTAAAACAGAAAAAAATTACAAGTGATACAGAATTTCGTTTAACGAAGTAACATGAATTTTACACTGTTTGTTGTAATATGTAGTGTTGTCTCCCAACCAGTTATTCATATTATCAGCCATATGCATGTAAAATTGGAAGAAGTAAAAAGAAGTATATAAGACTCAGTGAATATATATACTGAATGAAGAACACAACAGCATAGAACTCATCCTTTAAAATATATATAGAAGTATTTAAAGTTTGTTTACTCCAAGTATAGTAAACCTCCTATACTTAAAGGCTATCAATTTAAAAAAAATATTTTGTCGTTTTCAATGCTGATGATATAATAGTCCTTACCTGTATTGTTTCAGTGTAAAATTTAATTAACTTACTGTTTTAAAATTGAAATGACTTGCAGCCAAAATTTATTCTATAATAGTAATATTTTAGCCTTTGCTACCATGTGGAATCCACTTACATATGCTACTAAGTTGGCATATCTGAGGAAATTTTTAAAAATGAAGATAACAGAAAGGCTTTTATTCCAGTGCACTTTCATGATAAAAATTAATGACATTTGGCCCACAGAGTAATAAGTAGAAAGAAAGAGAAATGAGAAAATAGCTTAGGAAAGAGAGAAAGGAATAAGAAATGAATAAGTCTGATCAACTTAATATTTAAGATGATTTACTGCTTATTAGAAAAAGAAGACCTACAAAACTCTGATTTTCAAAGCCCTGGGGCTTCAGGCCAGATGCCACAAGACACAGGTTCTGTGGCCAACCACGCCGTGGATGTCAGCTGGCATACGGAAAGGAGCGGCTAATGCTTAAGTTATTTTGTCTCCATTTTTTGAGTTCTTTGACCTTTTTCCTCTTAATTTTTTTATATCTCTGTTTCTTCTTCCAATTTTGCATGCATGTATCTGGTAACATGAATGGCGAGTTGGTAGACCCCACTCTGCAGTACAACCAATACCGTGAAGTTCATATTTTATGAGGTGAAATTGTGTCACTTTAACTCTTCTGTTTTAATTCTATTTTGTACTCTTTAAACAATAAAAAAATAAGAAACCATTCATCCTTCCTTGACATATAGTTCTTTAGCAAATTATTCCTCCTTTGGATAAGTGCATTTTTCACATCAGAAGACTTTATCTCACGTGTTGGAACAGATGAAGCTTTAATCAGTTCTCGCACTCTCCTTCTGATAAAACTGGACTTGGGAAAAGTTATAGGGAGATAGCTCTGCTGTGTACTTACCCCAGGGGACTTAAGATAAAACCTGTTGTGCTGAAGAAAAAGCGATTTACAAACATCTTTATCTTTGTGTGTGAGAATGCTTCTAAATTGAAAACAATAAGCCTTTCATAATGTATCAATCAGTATCTCCTACATGTTTCCCGGAAGGTGAAATATCCCTTTCTTTACAGAATACAAAATACCTAATTTTTCTCCTGTGCTGACATTTGTGGTCTCACTTAATCAAGCTTTCATATTCATCCTACCCATTTGCTGAAATTATTCCTGACATTTTTTTCTAGTTGATAAACATTGTCATGGTAATTATTAAGTGTATATTTCTCTACTCCGTTAACTTGCCTTATTATCAAACTTCACCCTTTAAAAACTAATTGTATGTAAAGTCAACGGACCTCATGTTTAGGAATTTTAATTACTTTCTATGATTACTTTATATTCAGAACATAACATCCAGGTAACACAGCTTCTACAACGATAAGCAGTTTAATTAGAAAGCTGAGATAAGGAAAAGGCCTTTTTGCATTCCCAGACTTGCTCATGCCAGTCTTGTGATAACTTGGACTTGTGTTTTCTCACAGAATTTCAAGATGTGAAATGTTAATATTAGGTGGACCTTATTTCCTAGCTGTCTGGCAAATGCCTTATTAACATGCCATTTGGTTTTCTGTCTTTCGTGCATGTAAACATTATGGCTATAATTAGATTGCAGAACTGAACCTGCTTTTTCCTCTTTGTGCCAGTCCAAACAAACAAGTTCTTTCTCACATCCTAAGCTGGCACCAGGGCCACAACAAATAGATGCAAATGTAAGCTCTGAGCTGCCAATAGCATGCTTGCCCTTTGCACAAACTGTCTCAGAGGATAGCCATTGATTTCCTAGTTATTATGAACATGAAATTATTGAATGGCAGATGATAGAGTGTTAGGTCCTACAAGTATTTTCCCAAATGGGTTATCTAGCCAGGGTTGCCATGGTTACTGTGCTGTTTGACAGACCTTCCCACAAAGAACCTTTTGCTCAGAATTCAGCATTAAACAGCTCTCTGCTCTCTACAGGCTCTTGTTAAATCAGAGAACTTAGGTGCTTTCTTATAAGGCAAAGATGGGCTCTCGTCGTTGGGTGAGTTTACTCTTACCTGAAGCATTAGCCTAAAACAGTAGTGAGCTATTTCAGCCCAGTGTTTTCCCAAGTGGAAGAGGACGACGGCACCAAGGGCTGGATGGACTTTGTTCTATTTATAAAGACAGCGCTAATTCTTGGAAAATGAATTAATGACTCTGAGAGCACGGGGTCCCTGGGGAATGGAAGTTCCGCATCAGGACACACAACTCATTAGGAAGAACGGTGTTCACAAATGAGGCACCTCGCGAACCCCAAGGTTGGAGCATTTCTTGTCAATGCAGTGTGCACACTGTGAAGATGCGTGGAGGCTCGCTTTCTTTTCTCTCTTTTGTTGACATAGCATGTGAAATTAAAGCACATCTTTAAATTAGAATAGCCTGCTTTAAGAGTATTTTTAAAGGCAATTTTTCTAGTTGATAGGTCTCTTATAATTTTGGGGCTTATGATGAATAGACTAAAACTGGTGGTTGTAAGCTGGCATCTAGAGGAGTAAAATGGTGACTTCACATCAGATACAGGCAGAGGACATCACAGTGGCAGGGGCTTGACGGAAGGAGCTGCCCTGCCACCCTTAGAGGGCTTGGATTTTTTTTTCTTCTGTCTCTTTTTCAATTTTTCAACTAACTATATAATGTCTTCACCTTCTCCTTCCTGCACATTTAACAATGAGGATACACCGTGAGAGATGTGTCATTGGCAATTATTGTGTGAACATCACAGTCTATCCTTCCACCAACTAAGACAGCTGTGATGTTACCAGGCAGCGCAATCTTCGAAGACGCCTGGAGCCTCTGCAGTTTGGCACTGAGAGAAATGTCATTATGTGGCGCATGACGGTATAACTCTGCTCTTTTTTTCTTTGAGTCCTGGAGATTGAACAAGAAAAGGAGAGAAACTAACATTGGAAGCTAAAACAAGAAAGAAAGAAAAGGAAAAGAAAGAGAAAGAGAGAAGCCTGAAATGGCCCATCACACTGAACGAGAATCTTCTCACCACCTCATTGTCTGACCTGTCACCCGAAAGCCTGGCAGCACGAGGATTTCTAAGTTGATGACAGGTAGCAGGAAGACACGGATGACTAGATCTGCGACGCTGAGCGCTCGCGCTAGGAGAAGCTCACAGCCCAGACCATGACCATTTGGGACAGGGAACTTAGTTGACTAAGATGAATCTTGCAGTACATGTCATCAAAGAGATCTAAGTGGAAATTAATTAAGAGGAACAGGCTTACTTCATGTGTGAGTTGGGGTACTGATATTTGTATCTGCTAGGTACCCAAACTGTCTTGCCTTTGATCCCCAAGCTCTTTGGATCCTTTTCTGCATATCCTAAAGTTCATGGTGCCTCTGGTTCTGTTCTCGTTCTCATTCTTCTTTCTCTAAAATGTCTATCTTGAAAAATCTCGAGCACATACAAAAGCATAACGAAGGGAAGAGAGTGCTATAAACCCCCGTGGCAGGTACTCGCTTATGGTGAAGAGCTCATGGTTGGGAAACCCTGTGAGGCACGGAAGTTAAGGAACGAGGCAGAACTCTTTGCGGCTCACCAAGCCCATTACTAGGGATGAGAACCAGGTCCCTAATGTTGATAGAATGCTTCAAGTGACAGGAGCGAGCAGCAAGCTTGGCAGTGGCTGCACCCACTCGGTCTTTGGGCAGGCTGTCCTCGAGTATCCAAGACAAGCCATGGCAAGTCTTCTCAGTGATGCCAGGCTGCCCACCTCAGCACCCGCTGTCTCTTCCCTCTGAGAATAACCAGCTTGCTGCTCCCCCCCGCCCACTGATCCATTTCACCAGTGCGTATTTTAGTGATTCTTAGAACTGCATCTTACTTGTCTCACATGTGAATGGTAAAATAAAAAATGTCCTAAATGAGTGAATTACACATCATCAGTGAGTAAAATTGACTTAGTAATTTAAAAAAAATTATTTGGTACAGGGTCTCACTACACAGCATGGACTCACCGTGGTCCTCCTGTTTTCAGCCTCCCCAGCACTGGGATCACAAATGTATGCCACCATGCCTGGACTAAGGTATTACAAGAATAAAACCTTTGCTATCGTCAGAAAAGCAGCTCTATGACAGTTCTGTTCGAAATACTACATCAAAACTTTCAGTGTGCTCTGTCACTATATTCATTCAAAGTCCTGATCATCAACAACCATTTCATATTTTTATTTATCTACTATATCATCTCTTATGTTATTTATCTATTAATCATATCATGAAAATAACCTGTCAGTTTTAGCTTCTGAAATTATTAGAATGATAGTGTGAAGTATATCTTTTTTTTCCAATAATTTTCAGCCGCAGAGTTAGAGGCATGAATCACCTGAACATTTTCTCAAAAAGCCACAAATATTTCCTCCTGATTCCTCGAGTTCTTGAGGGAAATCTCTGGCACCCAACACATATTCGAGGAAGACAACGATGGGTCAGTCAGTTTAGCTAACTCTGCTGTTCTTCATGACCTTTCCACAGAACAATGTTTAAAGCAAATGAAGTCAGGATAAAACGAGAAGGTAGAAGAAAAGAATAAGAGCATCAGAAAACCCAACAGAACAAAAAAAGAAGTCATTATTTTTCCAAATTTTCCTCCCTGGGGTTTGCTAGCTAATTCTGCTTGGTATGAAGAGGAGGATCACAAATCCTTGTCACAGGGCTGGGTGGCTGGGTGTGGCCTGTCACTCTCAAGCTGGGTTTAATTCAAATGAATGAGCAGAGCAGGAGGACACGCCATCAACTCTGAATGTTTTTAAAGGTTACCGTAGCCTCCCCTTTTAGAGTTGCTGATAGAGCACAGTTAGATGTCTGACTTGAATTGTTCAATATGGAGCTCTCAGTTAGGGAAGATATTATGTTCCCTGCATCCCATACCAAAACACCAGCCTACTAGCACTAGCTGCCGTGTTACTGGCAGAACTGCACCGGGTAGTGTGTGGGCAGACAAAAGGAAGATGCCTGGCGCTGAACCTGACTTCCACAGACTCAGTATTTTTAATTGCCTTTCTTATATAAGATGCAGAAAAGACTCTCTTTTATGTGTTAAACTATGGTAAAATCACTGGGGATTGTGACTTCCTGGAGGACTTTAGAGTCTAACAAATGCAAATATTTTTCCTCATCCAGGGAGAATAAGGAAGCAGAATAAGGAGAGCAGGCCATGACAGGAAGAGAGATTCAAGGACCCGAAGGGCCATTTTATACGAAGACGGAGAGACAAGCGAGAGGATCTGTAGGTGAAGGCACAAGCACAGGGCTCCACCCTAATGACCTCATCTAAACATTTCAAGGCCCCACCTAATGAAGTTTGTCCTAATACCATTTACACAGTCCCCCCGGGCACTGCCGCACCGGGCTGCTGCGCCCCAGAGGGGTCTGAAGGGTTGCGTCCCTGCTGTAGGGACTGAAGTCCTGTACGAGCTGTGGAGTGAGGCTCTGGTTAGGGACGTCATAGTCAAACCCTAACAGAAAGGACTTTGTAAATTATGTCATCGCAGTAAAAGTCTAGTGCACGGAATACGACAAGGTCAAGTTGAAAACACAGCTGAAACATCCTTGTTAGAAATGGCAGAGAAATTATGTTACAACTACGAGATCCAGGGTGGGGGCTTCCAATTTCAAATCATTTCCTTAGTTCCCAGTAGAAATTTATTGCAATGTTGCTGCCGGCCTGAACTTGTGGTGCTGCATCCATGATTGATAGGTGTCCGGGTAGCTCATACCACTGGTGGTACGAATGGATCTACCCACTTGTATTGGTCAGTTTACTAATAAAATTCATTTGAAAATCTATAAATGAACCAAATCTAGGTAGTTGCCTGAATTTGAATTATAGCCCAAACATAAATAAACATAATTCATATCAATGAAAAGGATTATAATAATCAATGAATGTATTTCATTGAACAAAAGTAAATTTATTTATATTCCTCAATTTTCTTAAAAAACTTTATAAAGTTTATAAAGACAGCTGACCTGTGCAGAGTGATCAAAGTAGCCTAATGTGTTTGGCTTTGTTTGCAGCCAACGTGGCTGTTTTTCAGATACTCATGCATGTGCTAAGGGTGATTCAAACAGTGGGATGGATGAATTCAAAGAAGGGCTTCCCCACAGGACGACACGTACATAATTGTACCATGGTAAAGGAGTCGGACACTTCCTGAATGCAGGACCTTCGACTTTTATGACTAAAAGAATGCAAAAAATTAAGCTACTAACACTTTCTGCCTTTATGGATATTTTGAATTCATGTAGAAAGCAGATCAAAAGTGGTGCAAGGATAAAGTTTTAATATTTATGCAGAAATTTTGAGATGCTAGCGAGCTTGATGATGCTGTTGTCACTATCAGCTGTCAGCACAGGTGACATTAGAGGGAGCCATCACTGTGGGACATGACCAGACTGGACCCCAGCTAGCCATGGAGACCTTCCTGGATCCCAGTAGTCTAAAATAGAGGCACTGCACAACTGAGCACTTGTAGCTACAGCAGCAGCTAGCTTACACTCATTGAGGCCAGCAGCTTTCACTATAAAGGAAGAGCAGGGTGGAGAAGTCTAACGACACAGCCTCAGAGCACAGGATCCACTGTCCTTCTACATCTTAACTGAAAGTCATTGGCACAGATCCTTTAGTCAAGATTCGGGGGAGGCCAATGCTATAGAAGAGAAGAGCAGCCTGGAGAGGGTCAGCAGGTCCAGGGAGAAATAACACATTAGGCCTGCAGTGCGTGCAAGCCCCAGGAAAACCCCCTGGCTATCACAAACTTCAAAAACAGCACGGAACTATACTCCAAAAGCAATTCCTACATTCAAGTGTAGAGTTAACGAAAAAAAAAAAAATCCATAGGAACAGTTCCCTTATTGAAGGGGGTGTAATTAGTAGCCATTTTGGGTGAAGCAATAAAGACCAAGCCACAGAAAAAGTACTGAACAAGTTCACTGTAGGACTTTCAGTTTTGTCCTACTACGGTGACTGGGTGGGAGATGTAGACCCCCTTGAGAAATTTAAGATCAGGCTTCGAAGGTAGGGAGCCCTTGTCCTTAGCAGTGCGAACCCAGGTTGGCAGTGTGTACCTTGAAGAAGTGGCTGGGTCTGAGAATATTGGCACTAAGGCCAGCAGTCACTTGAACCCTGGCCATGTATCAGCACAGAACTCGGTGGTCTGTTTTTACCTCCACCAACAGAAGCAAGGATATGGTGTGGGCTAGATGGTTGCCATGGTCTGGGGTGATGGACAGAGGGGCCACTGGAGGCATAGCGGGATGGAGACCTCAAAAACCCATAGCTCATAAGGCTAAGTAGAGAAAATCATGATTTTCAGACTGTAAGACTACAGAGCCCGGAAAGAAACCACTCATTCAGAAATACATACGAATTTCCTTTTAGGCTCATTTTTCTTCAGTAGCTTGATTTGGAGCTTTGGTTTTGTTTTGCCTGTATTCTTTTAGTTTTCAGTTTTTATTTTGTTCCTTTGTTTTGCTCCCTGCCTTTTCTTTTATCCTTGTTTGTACTTTACCTATTTTTTGTGCTGAGAACTGGACTCAGGATCTCACACTTACCAGGCAAGTGGTGCCAGGGATTGAACTACGGTCCCCTGTGCCTGCCTAAGCTTGCCTAAGTAGATGCTTTTTCCAGCACCACTGAGCTAAGTCCTTGGTTTTTCTATTACTTTTAGTTAATTCTTTCATTTCATTTTAGCTTTTCAAATTTGCTTCTTTCATTCTCCTGCCCCAATCCTATCTTTACTAGAATGACTATTCAGTTTCATTAATCTTTTAGTAACTGACTCTATATTACTGTTGAATTTGTTTCTGTTACTAGTTGTTATGTGTAATAGGTATTGACTGTATAATAATAATTGGGTTGTCGTAGTGCTTGTTCTATTATTATGTCATGTTTTCCCCAAAATAAAACCTAGCTGGAAAATCACCAGGTTGAAAATTCCAGGTCCAAACAGCCTGTCCTTGCCTTCCCTGGCAGAGGGTGGGGGACGGAGCAAGAGAGGGCAGAGCGGCAGGGGCATTTGGGAACTCTCATTTTCAAGGATGATTTTCTGGCTGGATCTTCCTTTCAGGGGAAGAAAGTAGATCTCCTTCGCAGGATTGCAGGAGGGGCATTCCTGCCTCTTATGCTACCTTAATATCCAGCTGGTCTTTGAGGCCAGCCCTGTTGCTGCTCTTGCTGCTACTGCCAAGGGCCACAGTTGCTGCTGCCAGTTAACCTCCTCTTATGCCTGTATCTGGGCTGGCTTTGTGTTATTAAATATGCTGTTGTTCTTTCTCAGAGAGCAGGATACTTGGTCAGTTTCACTGCAAACTCCCCTCGCAAAGGAAGAGAGGTGTCCAGATCTTGGGACGGAGGCAAAGGCTGTTAGTCATGCTCAGAATGCATCAAGCTACCAATGGAGTCTTTCCACCAAAATTAACTTGCAAACCTAAAGACACACACACACACACTCACTTCAGAAACACTAGAAGGCAGGCAACAAAATGTCTCCCCAAACTGTCAACTCCCCCAAAGGTGATTCATGGGAAACTGAGTAGATAGAAATCAAAACTCACAGCTAGCCCACAACTGAGGGCTGGGCTGGCATGGCATGTGGTGCCAGGGAATGAACCGCGGTCCCCTGTGCCTGCCTAAGCTTGCCTAAGTAGACGCTTTAGACTGCTGTGCTATCTTGCCAGTCTACACAGCTGAATTATTCATCATGATAAAAAAGGAGATAAAAAATACATCGATGAGGTGCTTCTTGATCTCCAAGAAGGTATAACTAAAACAGGCAATCAATTTAATAAGCAAAACAATCAGTGAGTCAATAGAAGCCTAAATATAAGTGAACTGAAATAAACAATGTCATAAAAAGTGACTGACCAGTTTAACAAAGAATTAGGGTCTATGTAAATAGAAATATAGGGTCTATCAAATAGAAGTAGAGAGGATTAGAAATTCTACTGGAAGTCTGGGCAACAGAACTGAAGAATGTGAGGACAGAATATTAGAACTAGGAGACAGGGCTGATGCAAGTGATGATGTACTCAGAGATTCTTTTTATTTATTTATTTTTTTTTACAGGGTCTCACTATGAAGCTCAGACCCATAGTGATCCTTCTCTTCCCTGCCTCCCAAGGGTTGGGATTACGGGCATGTGCCACTGTGCCCAGGCTCCATTGCTGGCTCAGCACACTTGAGAGCAGGGCCGGTGCGAGATTTTCAAAGAAAACTTCAAGAATGGATCCAGAGCTTTTAGAGAACCAGTCTAAGATAAATTATAATTAGTGGAAAAAATCAGAAGACAACACTAACGGAATCAAAACCCGTTTGTGGAAATAGCAAAATCTTTCCAAATATGTAGAAAGAATCTATTGTACAGAACACTGAGGCATGAAGTGCATCAATTGGCCACATTCAAAGAGAACCTCTGTACACGAGTCTCAGAAATCCAACACGAAGACCAAAATCCCAAAAGCTGTTAGAGAAAAGCCACACAAACCTAACATAGTCAAATCCATTAGAATTTCAGCAGATTTCTCAACACAGACTTTAATGACCAGGGGACCTTGGAGTAAAGTTTCAAGGCTAAAACTAAAACAACTTCCAACTTAGACTGTTATACCCTTAATAACTATCTTTCAAAACCAAAGGGCCAATGAGATCTTTCCATGAAACTGGACACTTCCAGAAATACAGAACTAACAAACCAGAACCCCAAAAACTTTTCAGGACTATCCTCTAGAGAGACAGCGAAGTGAATCCTGCCTGACACCTGACCCATCACCCCTGGAGAGAATCATGTTAAGTGAAATAAATTGGAAATTGGACACATGAGTGTTATGGTTTATGTCTAGTTGCCCCTCCCAAAAGCCTCATGCAATCATGGGGTGGGGACTTCTATAGATTGAGTCTTGACTCATGAGTCACTGGGATTATGTGTTTTAGTACTGATGAGATTATGGGTCTGAGTGCTGCTGGGAATTATAGGTGTGGCCTGAGGCAGATAGGCTAAGGCAGAGAGCCTGATGTAATACATAGACGGAGACAGACTCGTGCTGTTCCTCTCTGTTCCCCTGGTTGTTCCGTTGCCTCTGTCACCATATTGTTGCTGTTCCGCTGCCACGAACTGCTGCTCTCTGCCATGAGCCTCTCTGCCTTGGAGCCAGCCAAGTATGGACTGAAACCTCCAGTAACTGTGAGTTAAATAAACCTTTCCTTCCTTCATTTTGGGTGTCGGGTATTTTTCCCAGGAACAAGAGAAAAGTAACTAAGACAATGAGTTTAAACAACACATAGTCTCTCTTATATGAAAAAGTCCAAAATACAATGAAAAAGCAAAAGAGAATACAGATAACAGGGAATAGGGAGAGGAATCATTTTCAAAAGGGACAGGGAGAAATAAATATAAGGGAGAGAGGGGGGGAAAGGGGAAGATAGGAAGATGTGTTCCTATTGTACTAGCTCCCTTTGGTAAGTGTTGTCCTTGTACATTGCAAATATGTTACTAACAAAAAATGAAAATTAGAAAAGAAATGCTAGTCAGTGTAATTTAGGAAATAAGAAACACATTAGGCACAGCTACCTTTTTTGACATTTAAACTATTTAAGTCACTAGGAAGAATTGTCTAACTGCTTAGATCCTAAATAAATGAGAATGCCAACTCCATTGCATAATTCAGACTTTTAAGAATACAATAAAAAAGACGAATAGAAGTCAGGATTCAGACCAACTGCATAAATGAAAAGGACATAGATTCAGGTAAATCTCAAAAGGTCTACTTTGGGGCAAGAAAGCTGTATTTCTCCGGAACTAATTTAACTTCTTGAATTCTTTTTTTCATAAAAGACCTTTTTTTTTTTGCATTACTTATAAGGCAGCCCCTGTTCCTGTAGGCAGTGTTACACGATAAGTCTTAGGAAATTATTTCTCAGTGAGGGCTAGTTTCTGTTGCAGTCTAAGAAAGGACAATTTTATGTACTAGGGCAGCTTTATGGAGTCATCTTCCCCTGGCTACATCCCCTCATCCACCCCCTCATCCTTCCTCTGCTCAAAGTGGTAAACATTTTAGGGTCATGTGACAGTCCTGGCACAAAAGAGGACATATGTAGTATATTCTCACACAGGAAGCAAAGATGCCCCAAAGCCTGGAGGCCTCAGATCCTACGGTACGTCTTCTGCCCAAAATGCACCCTTGGTGCTGCGTAAATGGGCTGCAAATCACTTAGCACAGATTATTCAGATTTACATGACTATGAAGCCCTAGCAAAAGCGTATCAGCCGACTCCCTCACACGGAGGCCAATTACGTGCGTATTCTCCTGACTTACCAGTAAAATTTTGCTGATATTAACCTATCCAAAAATGCCTTTCTGGGAGTTGTGAGCAAATACCATCTATTATAAAATTCATCTACAGTTTCTGTCAGTTTTAACTTAAATGCACAACTGGGAGAGAAAGAAAAAGGCTCCTAGAAAACTGCAGATTCAGTAGATAGAGAAACAAAGAGGATGCCTTTGTGTACTGCTCTCGTAGTCTTGCAGCTAGAACCCAAGTGATCTGATAACTGTTCCTACTGGAGGCCACAGTAATATCCCTTCAGGAAAGTGGCACAATAGCCCAAGTTTAAAGGGGAGCAGCGTGCTGCCCAGGAAGCCGGCACTGAGGGCCCTGGCAGCTCTCGCTCTGCCTAAGGGACCTTCATTAGCACGCCGCAGTACGGGACCTACCTACCCTGGCTTACTGATGGTATCTTCAAGCTGCACGTCTTAGGGGAAAATTAGAAAAGGAGTACAAAGGGAACGGCTACTTTCCCTTTCTCTTATATTAACATTCGTATCATTTATCATGGGGGGGGAGAATTTTAAAGGCTACAGGTCTGCAAAAATAGCAGTGTGCGGTGTTGGAAAATATTTATCAAATTTCAAAACAGGCAGAGGAGAAAAGAGAAAGGCATATAATATATCATTTGAATTTTAATATTCTTTCATCATTCTTCAGCGTGCATATGTGTTTCTATGTGTATAGAGTATCTGCTAATGATCCTTTCCAAATGACTACAGGTGATTTTCTTTTTCTATACCTTCACTGCTGTTATTTTGACAATCAACATGTATTATTTATATGACAAAGGTAATTTCACTGGGTTCACGTATGAAAATATAGCGTGATCTTTCTAAATTGGCTATTCTTTTGCTACATACAATAACCACTATTTTTCATAACTGCCTAGATCTCAATTGTTTTAAATACCTAATGCCTCAATCTTTTAAAAGAATGTAAATATGCAGAAGTATTGAGAACTGACTCTGTAGGGGCTTGTTTTACAACTGAGAGCGTTTTAGGCATGAATTTGGATCGATGGAATGAAGACAGCATCTCTGAATTTAATTTCATAAAATCACCTTAGAATTTGGGGAATCTGAAAAATTTTTGAATTAATGAAGTCATCAATTGGGCAAACAAAGGTATGAGTACCTAGCTTGCAATAGACACTACTGTACATTCCAGGGTGGATGCATTTATAATTTACTTATAGCCACTGTGAAAGAAAAAAGGAGAGAAAGCTGTGTCTCTGAAACTCTATTCTTCTGGGAGAGTGAATAAGGGCCAACTATGATGTATGCTGAGATAGTGCAACCTTAGCTATTTGATAAAAGCATAAAAATCTTACTGAATCGATGCTACATGGAAGTTAGGGCTTGTGGCATTTGGGAGTCATTATCCTTCTTGATTCAAGTGAGAACAGCTAAAGGTGCTGCCATGCACTTTTTGGTTATTATTTGATCTGGTCATCCTCTGAAGGGCAGCCTGGTATTTTCGTAGAGAAGAAGAGACAGGTGAAGATCCTTCTCTTTCTCCCTTTCTCCCTTTACTTTCTTCTCATAATTGGGCCATTTTTACCCCACAACTGGCTTTTTCTACAATTTCACATACTTTCCATTCTTTAGACCTTGGCAGCAAATCTCATAGTTTCCCAAGTTCCCCAGCCACCTCTAGTTATTAAAAGTTTTATGTAGCTCGACTCGCAATTCTACTTTTAGGGCTGCTTTGAACCCACTCTTTTTCAGTGCCAACCGGATCTGTGATTTAGAGGAGCTGGACTAGGAGGAAACGGGGCTTGTCAATCTGGGTATATTTTTAAATGCAGTATCATACTGCAGTCAGCGTAGTGATAGTTACAACAAGCACAACTTACAGAGGGCCTCCTAGGCACTGAGAACTTTTCCTAAAGCACTACGTATTTGTTCCTCTGTTTTTCACTTAGCCCAGGGGCTCAGGTAACTTAATTATACCCCCTAAGTCATCTATCTATTGGGCAGGGAAGGTGGGCTTTCAACTTTAGTCCTCAGGACTGTAATGCCAGCACTGATTTTCTATCCGAGCTCTCTCTTAAATTGTGATTCTGTATAATTTTGACCATACAGAGCAGTCCCCAGGAAAAGAATAATTTGTATTCATGTAATAGAAGCTAGATAGGTTATCAGCAGGTTGCAAAACAAATACAGCGCCACTTTCTAACAATAGCGTAAGCTCTTTGCTTTTAATTAATTAATTCATTTGGTACAGGGTCTCACTACACAGCCTGCCTCATAGTGATCCTCCTATCTCAGCCTCCCTAGGTCTGGAATTACAGGCATGTACCTCTATGCTCCTTCTCAGTGGCTGGCCTGGCACTCCTGGGGTTCCAGGGCCAGCACAGTGTGTGGTACCGGGGTTGAACCCAGGGCCTTGAGCTTGCCAGGCAGGTGCTCAGACTACATAATTATCTCCCCAGTCCTAGTGTAAGTTCTAAAAGAGCATAAAAGCCAATATGTACCTATATGGCACAATTTTAAAACATTCATTGGTTGCACATGTTCTTATTTAGAAGACTATTTTGAAGGGCAAAGTGTGCATTTTCAAGCACCTTTGGAACTTTCTAAAGATTTGATGTATTAAAAAATTCTGAATTCTCAAAGCTATTAGTACAGCACTCCCCACACCCGTTACCCCCTCTTCAGCTTGCCTTGTCAATCCTGTTAGACCCATCTCTAATTAAGAATGGACAAGTACTTATTTTATCTGCCAAATGAAAATAATTTGGCAAAAGTTAAAAAGAGGTGGATTATGACTGATTGGTCATTTTGATTTGAGTGTCATAATAATAGAAACTTGCTTTCAAAAGACACACTGCCTTCCAGTCCTTTAGAAGCACGGGACAAGCAAGGATCTTTTGTTGTGTTGGCTTTCTTCATTTCCTTCTCTATCTCTTTTATTTTTTAGATTGGGAATAGGGTGGAAATGTGGAAGAATAAGAAGACTCCTAGAAATTACACATGCATACACACACGCATTTACGGCAGGGGAACACAGAAAGCCATAAAGTCATACAGTATCATGTTGGTGTTTTGTGGCAACAAAATAATTTTATCCAACAAAATCAAACATCACATTGGGCTTAAAATTATTTATCAGAAAAGTTATATCTAAAGTAAGCATTTTTTTCTTGCTGGTAAATATATATATATCCACCAAATTATACATGCCTCTTTTAAACTGCAGTATATGGTGAAGAGAATAAGTGTTATCATAAAGGATATGTTTAGGAAATCTCTGTTACACTGCAATGATTTCTCAGTATGTCTTAGCATAAAATAACAGCTAATAAAAATGACCCTAAAGTACATTCTAAAATAGTCCATCTTTTTATTACACACATACCGTTTTATAATTTTCCTCAAGTATGTCTCAAAAATATGAAGGAATGCTACATTTTTTTTTTCAAAATTTTTCTCCAGATATATGAAAAGCTAATTTTTTTTTTCATCAAACTAGACTCTGAAGCTAGGTTAAAGCTACCATACAGGCAAAGGGCAAGGCCGTGAAGACAGATAATTTTTTGATTTCATTACAAATAAATT
The DNA here is from genome assembly GCA_004027025.1 of Myocastor coypus. Taxonomy (NCBI): domain Eukaryota; kingdom Metazoa; phylum Chordata; class Mammalia; order Rodentia; family Myocastoridae; genus Myocastor; species Myocastor coypus. The sequence goes on from PVJA010009382.1 coordinate 48,929, forward strand.
CCTGGAAGCCACTGTTTTTCCCAGTCTAATTTTCTGATGAGAACAGAGCCCCAGGAAACACCATAATTATCAGGGAGCTATGAAGCAGTCAACGTCTTGCTTTTAACCTCTTGACTCACATGAGCCATGAGCTGTTCCAGTTTCTTCTTGCTTGCTAAGACTTTTGCGATATAACAGAAAGTCATACACACTTTGGTACCTGGCACTAAAGTGCTTCCATGACAAAAACTTGAACTCGTGGAAGTAGCTTTTGGAGTAGGAAGTGCGCTTTTAGAAACGTGACTCAGAATCCAATAGGCCTGGAAACTGTCACGTGATCTGAGAGCTGTGGACAATTTAATGACATACCCAAGATACCATGTTACTTGAAGTAACATAAAAATGATTAAATTGTCTAATAAACTATGGGATCTAGGTAGGGGCATCTCCAAAGAAGGCATCAGAGTTCCTTTCTGCTCTCTTCTTACAGCTTAGTATAAAGTGGAAGATACCGAATATGAATTAAAGATAAACGAATGACGGATAGGATAGGGCTATCAAGAAAGGAGATGGGAGCTGATGGTTTGGAAATTTCTTACCTTTTCCAAGTGGCATGTGATGCCAAGTGAAGAAATGCCTTCTGAACAGAGGTGAAATATGGAGTATGTCCAGGAAAACGTGCTTAAAAATGAAATGACCTGCGCCAATAAAATCTTTTCTTAAGATACTCAGAAAAATCTGAGGTGGGACCACAGCGCATTATTCAAGCAACCTAAAGACCCCTAAGATTAGGCTACTCCTTAGTCTTACAATGGAATAAGACTTCAGAAAAGATTAAGAGTATTTTTGAGGATATTAAGATTTTTGAGTGTCTGCTTCTTTAAATGGAATGGAAGCCTTTAAGATTCCCAGGATGTGCAAAGTATTGCAGGAATTATAAATGTACACATAGTTCTAGCTTACAGGGAAAAAAAAAAAAAAAGGAGATAGCACCAAGTGGAATGGCCTTTGGTTATCCAAAGGTCTACTTGCTGGAAGCTTGCAAAGAAAATTTCTCAGCTAAAAACATGTGCTAACTTGTGTAAAAAAAAAGAAAAAAAAAAAAAAAGCAAGACAAAGCCCAGAAGACAGAGCTGACAGCCATGGGGAATTGCTCTTAGATGCTGAGACTGAAAGAACTTCTGAATTGCTACAGACCAATAACTCATTTAGATCCCCTGAATCTCCTGCTTTTGACCAGTAATGTGTGGTCTTCCAACAGGAATAGTGAGGTCTTCCAACAACCACGTAATGACCTTGAGGACAAAATCTCCCCACTTAGGATCTTGGGGGGATCACAGCCTTGGTCGCTGATGGCAATGTCCACAGAGACCTTGCACCAGGAAGGACCAGCCGAGACGCTGGCTCCTGTCCCCCAGAAAGAGTGAGTAGTGCTTGAGGGTTTAGGGTGTGGCCCTTCACCGTGATTGGTGATACAGTGATGAAACAGGGGTGCTCTTTTCCCAGAGGGCAGACAGAACAATGTTCTGGGACCTCCAAGTGAAGACAACACGAAGTCCAGTATTTTCTACTCGGCCCTCTGAAGGGCTCAGTCTTGGAGCAGTCTTTGGGAATGTTCTTCATGAGACTGAGAGTTTGTGCCCTCCTACAACGCATGCGCTAAGCCTAATGCTCAATGTGGTGGAATTTGGAGATGGAGCCTTTGGGGAACAGAGAGGTCTCAGAGCCCGCAGGGGCAGTGTCAGCTTTCTTACGGGAGAGCGCCCTCACTATATTTTTCCCATGTGAAGATACAGGGAGGATATAGTTGTCTGCAACCTAGAGAAGTGATTTCATCAACAATCCGACTTTGAATTTCCAGCTTCCAGGACTATAAGAAATACTTTTCTGGGCTGCCCAAATAATTCAGCAGATTAAAGAGATTGCAAGGAGGTGCAGGAGCCAGGGGTTCAATCTCCAGACCTGCCATGTGGGCCCCGCCCCCAGGGCACACTGAGACAGCAGTTGAGACTGGGCATGCCTGTAATCCCAGCTCTTGGGAGGCAGTAAACAGAAGGATCACTATGGGTCTGATCTACGTAGTAGTGAGGTGCTGAGCACCCTGTAGACACTCACCCCCCCCCCCGAAAAAAATACATTTGTGTTAACATGCCACCCAGCCTATTGTATTTTCTTAGTGCAGCCTGAAGTAAGAGCTGTCCTCATCTGCTACCCTGAGCGGTCACTGCGGAGATGCCAAGAAAGGTCAGCTGTGCAACTATCCCTGCTGGAGCCCCAGGCAGGTGCAGTGCTGCTGGGGCCCCTGGCCCTGGAGCCTCTGCTCCACCCACCTTCTGGCCACAGAACACTAAGTGACCTCAGTCAGCCGAATGCAGAGAAAAATCATCGCTCTTGTAGTCTTTCCCGAGTTCCTGCCTTGCAAAATCATGATGTACAATCCAAATGGTAATTATTTTAATGTGCTAACTTTGGATAACATGCTCGGCAGTAATAGAAAGTTGGGCCAATTAGTATTTTTAATCCCAGACGAAGTGTTCAGTTACATAGCAATGCATAATCAGAAATGCTACTGCTTCCCTTCTTAAAAAAAAAAGAGCTTTAATATCTTTTCTGAACTTATGAGACCCTAGGAAGCCCAATAAATAACCATAAATAAACAAACAAAATTAATAATTTTAGTTTGGAATCAGTATCCTACTGTTCATTTCCCAAACAGGTACCTGCTCCAGCTAATTGGGTCGTACAGGAGCTACACAGAGCCATAGAACCAAAGCAAACCTTACAAAGAAATTTGAGAGGATCACCTATTTACTCAACAAATATTTATTAGCTTCAGACTAATTATAGTTCTCAAAAAGAAAATCAGTGTTCCCTAGCAAATTCCTGTAGGAGATATCATATAAACCACAGCATGCTTCAAAACCAAGAGAAAACACTGCTTCCGAGTAATCTCCGCATGGTAAATCCTTTAAAGTGGGGAAAACACACAAGGAAAGAACAAAAGAAGAATCGTGGAAAAGAAGATCTTTTTGCTTCACAAGCCCTGGTGATATTGAGAACACTGTCGTAGCATTACCATACCGAGTGGCCGAGGCCTGGGACACACAGGCAGCACACGGTGAAGCCTTCTGAATAAGTGACTGAATTCTGAGTAAATAAATGTAGCATCTGGTATAGGGTGTAGGGGTAAAGAGCACTGCCTCGCTTCTCATCTCTAAGGTAGCTCTAGACTGAAATGTATTCCAGGCCATCTGAGCTACCTCACCGTGTGGATCAGTGTTAGAGCCTCAGACAGTAAGACAATGGCCTCTGGCAGCCATCTTGGAGGAATAGCTTGTGAAGGACAGGCTTCCGTGCTTCTAGATTTCTGACTGAGTACCGTTTATCTCACGACTAGTTCTCTGAGAGTCAGCAGGTGACAGCTGTCTATCTCGGTTTTACGATGAAGATAAGGGGAGGACATTGTGGAAGGAGTAATTTTGTGAACTCAAGTCCAACCTGAGAACTATGGCATCACTGGGAAGAATGGAGCAAAGAGGCCCCCCTAAAGGAGACCCCCTAAGGCTCCCTATGTTTTGCACATAGGAGTTTGGGAACCACTGGCACACTGGATCATCAAGTTGCTGAAATATCATCAGATTTTCAAGTGAAATATTAAAAAGGAATATTCTGAACTATAAAACAGAAAGTGTCAAGTGACTCATGTGAGAAAGGAGCAGAGTGTTCTTGGTCATATTTACTGCAGGTGTATGTGTGTGTGCGTGCACGCATGTGTATGTTCGCATGTATACTGAACCTCAATGAAGGAACTCTTTGTTCTCTGAATCCTGACCAAATTAATTTGAGAACCACTGTTCTAAGGACACAGGAGCAGAAACCACTAAGGAATCCTGAAGCACAGGAACCACAGCCTCCAGTTCACTTCCCCATCACAGAGGATTTTGAGAAAATATTCTTGCTCTAGTTCATGCCAACATGTGGAATTCACTAGAACTCTGCTATCAGTACATGTCATGTGACTGATTTCATTAAAAATGTAAGATAGACGTTTTTCCAGTTGGCTGAATAGAACATCCATAGCAGATAGCTGTATGGCACTACAAGCTGTCTTCTTTTTCAATTGTGTATATTCTCCCTAAAGCCCCATGTTACCAAAAGAGATGTAACACAATTTGAAACAAACACCACTCTAGGGGCACCTGGTCTTCATTGTTCCGTGCCCTTTGATCTTGACACTTATTCAATTAGAACTGACTTGTCAGTCATGTCCTCGTTTGGTAAAGCCAGGCTTCTCACACCAGGGACAAAGCGATCCACTTAGTAAAGATCTTTCAGTGAACCTCAGGCCAAAAAGAGAAACAATCTCTTATGCCGCTGGACCATATAAAGTACTGATGGGGGCGGCGGGGGCGGTGCCTGTCAAAGACCCTCCCATGTTCCCTCCTATTGCAACACTCAAGAAATTAGTCTGAATGAGGAAGGTTCATTAAAATCAATCCATTAGCAAATAAATTATTTCCAACGTTCTAGACTGTGAGGCTTCGTAACCTGTTCTCTGACATGGGCCTCAGCAGGTAAAGTGGGTGAAGATTTCCTCGATTTCCATATCAATACTTGTACATTCAGATTGCAGGGGAGGAGAAAGTCCAGATCGTATGCTGAGCAGACTGCAGGCTTGAGGCGAGGAGGACTTGTTAAGGTTGTCAAATTCCATTCACAAATTTATGCCTGTAGAGTTGTTCCCCCTGGAAGGGAACCAAATAACTCATGCTTTTCGAAAATTGCTTCTGACAGCTTTTCAGTCTGCTTTAGGCTGGCACTCCATGGTGATTTGTATTTTCATAGAGTGTTCATACATTAAAAAATTTACACCTGTCAGGTCTTGACAGAGTGACTCTGCCCCTCACCCTGTTCAAGGGGGGACACTTTCCTTCCAGACATTACCCAAATAAGTTTCTATCAAGACTGAGGGTGACATAACAGGTGCAGCCAGGAGAAATATGAAACACGGAATGATGGAATTTTAATAAGAAGCAGGCTCATTGGCCTTTTGGAAGGGCATTTGAAACTGCATAGCTGGTCTTGGACTAAGAGCAGCGTGAGGCCAGAATTCCAGCTCCAGCATAGAACTTGCAAAGGTTGTTTTATTCATGAAGGAATCATTTTTTTTCTTGCCTCTGTGACTTATGTCTGGAACTAGGACACAAAGATGTTCCTGGTAGCTTTATTCTTCAATGTCAAGTAAATGACAATAGATTATTACCATTGCCGTTTGCATTATTTGGTTTTCCTAGCTTGGGAAAGCGGATGCCACTGTTGGATCACCATCTTATTACCCGATAAGGCTCTAGAATTGCAGAGCGTGTCAAATGTCAGTGGGGTTGTGACATAACAGCTTAGTCGGGAGGACATAGGCAATTTGAGCCTGAAGGATCTCGACTTCAGAAATCACCAAAAAAGTTTCATTGTTTCCGTAGAAGTTCTTCACAACTAAGAGACTGCTGGCTAATGCTATATTTTGCTTAGAGGGTGTAGGACACAATATTTTCAGAAAATCCCCTTCAACGGATTTGTGCCAAGTCGTATGGGTTGCTTGGCATTGGGGAGCAAAACGACCACACAAACAACCACATCAAAGGAGCAGAAAAGAGCCGTGCAGGCCATGTGGGAAAGGATGCAGGGTAGTTCGGACATCAATGCAAATACCCAATCCTACACTCCACAGAGCAAGAATTTATACTGCTTTGAACATAAAATGTTAAAAAAAATATTCATCGTGGTTATAAATAACACTTGTGCAGCCTTTCTGGGTAGTAACACTTAATTATCTTTGCTCTTAAAGTCTAATAAATGGTTAGATAATCAGTATTAAAAATATACAATTTGTCAGTTGTGAGGCAGTGTTATTAAAATTATTGTTGCCCTCAGCCATAAAAAGGGTTTTAATCTCAAGCATCTAATTAAGATTTACAATCTTTTCTCTATAAGTGACATTCCAAATGTTGAATTATTGCTTTATAGACATCAATTCATCTTATTTTAAGCATAATCTTTCTTTTTTGACATTATCGAAGGCAGGGTGCTGCTGAAATAGCGAAGAGATTCAGGCTGGGGCATTTGTACGGGTGGGCATGAAGATCATATTCCGTATGTGGTAGAAAGTGGTAACACCCAGAAGAACTCCCAAACGGAAGCGTTGGTCACCTCTCCTGGGGAGGCGGCTTTCAACTTGGTATCTGTATGGTGACTGCAAAAGCTAACAATGAGAGTTCTCCTATTAGGAATTATGGGCCGCAGTCCACAGCAGAGGAGGGGTGTGCGCAGACTGGGCCCCCGCCATGACTGCGGAGAGGCCTGCTTCTCACGTGGCACCTAATCTTGTTTCCGAACTTTATCTACATTAGTAGAGGGTCAGATGGGTTGCACAAGGTAACCTTTAAAGTAGATGAAAATTAAGTATGATGACATAAAGTCAAGACAGAAGCCTGCTACATAGATCAAGGGAACAAGCAGACGTGGTTCTCCACTTAGTCGTTCACTAACTGCTTTCTAAATTTCCTTTCACTCCTCACTTATAAATTCTGGATTGGAACAGAGGCATAGCTATTCTTGTCTATAGTTAAGGATTATCTTTTGTTCATTCCACTTAAAGGCCTGGAGAATTCTTTTTAAAATATTTCAGTAATAAAACAAGATATTTTTAGCCTTCAAAATACTTATTTAGGCATACTAGTTGCAATTAGGCATTGCTTCACATAGGAATATGCTATTTCTTTCATTTATAGTACTGCATGTCATGGACTCTTCAAGCATAAAAGACTTACATTCGAGAGTTTATAAAGAGTGAAAATTCTTAGTATGGCTAGGTGTGGTGGTGCATGTGTGTAACTCTAGCACTCAGGAAGGTGAGGCAGGAGGATTACCATGAGCGTAAGGGCTACACAAGGAATTCAGGACCACCCTGAACTACATAGCCAGACCTTGGCTCCTAAGAAACAAAAGTTACTATGAAGACGCATTTAATGTTCCTCTAAAGTTTCATATAGTCCCCAATATCTCTAGACATGTAACAATCCCGTTACGACTATCTATGACTATAACATGAGATGATGATGTTGGTCGTGACAGCCAACTTTATGACAAGTTTCATCTCTCTCTCTGACGAGCAACCCATGATCTGATCAGCCACTAATATTTGATCATTATCACATAGAGAGCAAAGCACCATGAGCGCACATGAAGGAATGATAAGAAGACACTATCCTTGCTATTAAGAATGTTTGATAGCTTTCAAAGTAATAAAAATGTTTTCTTTTAAAAAATGTATACTACTGGAGCATAATTAATAACGGCACCATAAACCTGGAGGATAAAGCTTTACTTCCAGTTGCTCAAGTCCTTAGCTTTTTTTTTTCCTTTCTCACATACAGCATGCAATCTGGAAATCCTGCTGCTTCTGTCTCCCAAATACAGCCGGGACCTGAACGTATCTCACTGCCATCACGCGCTACCCATTGGTAATTTCTCACTAGACTATTGCAATAGTTCCCTAAATGTGTTCTTGCTTCCACTTTTGTTTCCCTCCAGTCCAGTCTTAAGAGAACAATCAGAGAGACAAAAGGCAAAGCCGGCTCCACAATGGTTTTGCTCCCAATCTTCTAAGGGCTTTCTTTTCAATTAGAGTGAGAGCCAGCATCCTGACAACGGCCTGCAAAGCCCTTCCCATTGTGTCTCCTGTGATTTCCTTCCCCTCACCTCGCATTGCATTGCGTTTTGTGCTGTTGGAACGCTGGCCTGTGTACACACCGATGACAGTCCCACTGCGCCTTGCAAGGCTGGCTGGTCTCTCGGCCTGGAACACCCTTCTACAGACCACCCCGCGTCTGTATCTTATGCTGCCTTCATTTCTTGGCTCAAACAGCATTTTATAAAAATATAATCACTCTTCTTTTTTTCTGGACAGGTAAAGCTAAGGTCTTTAATTATTTTTTTTTAATTTTAATCAATACCTGTCTATAGCACATCATGAGCACATTCTCCATAGGGACTTGGCACGTGTACACAACACACCACTAGTCTCTTTTTGTAAACCCATTTTTCTCTCTTCCCTTCCTCCTCTGCCTCCATCTCTTAGTCCCCTTGTAATATAAAGAGTAAAATAACACATAATAGGAAGCAGTAAGATCTTTTCATCCTCCTTTTTAAATGTACACTGCTCTACAGCGTAAACTATTCCCTCATGCTTGTTTTACATTTCTTCAAGCATTTGTCACTTCCTATTGTGGGGTTTTATTTACTTAGACAGCTTGTTCATGGCTGACCTTCGCCCTGTCAGACTTTAAATTTTTAAATGCTGTGAATTGCCTTTTGTGTCAACAGGCGCTAAGTATTTATTGAAGACTGAAGGAGCCGGTGCATGTAGGACATATTATGTTGCTCTCCGCTGCCATTGGGCATGTTATCTGTACATGGTTGCAATGGGAAGGCTTTCTCTTACTGAGCACTAAGCACCAGCGAGACTGTAAGTACCGAAAATGTATCAGCTTTAATCCTCTTGAACCCTTTGGAAGGGAGTATCTCTATTATTTCTAGTGTCACTATTTCCCTTTTCCTAGGTGAAACTGAGTTTACCTCAGGGTGCATAGGTGATGGAACATACAGGAATCCAACCCAGACACAGTTACTTTAAGAGAGCCTGCCCAGTCTGCTTTATAATGGCAGCCTTTGAAGTACTGGACAAAGGCCAGCCCAAGCCAGACGTGAGAAGGTCATCAGTCAGCATAGATGTACACTAGCCAGGGTGGCCTGCTGCAAGAGCGGAGGATGTGCACATTCCACCAGGTTGCGTTCTACACACCTAGGACATTATCTGCTCTTAACAGCTTGTAAGTGGCCCCCACTTTTGCGTTCTCTTGGAAGGCAAGATTAATTTTCTCTATATTTAACCCTATGTAGGAAGCGCCTAAAAAAAGTTTTTGTCAGGATTAAATATAGCCTCACTGAGGAAGGAAGTCACTGAGTCAGGAGTGGATACTACTGGGGTTACTAAGGTAGCTTCTCCCCACGTGAGAGGGAGAGGAAATGGCTATCATGTCTTTGCACTGCCTGAAAGAAAGCCCTTAAAACAGCATAATAAGACTGGTGTCAACAATTGAAAATTCTGCTTTACAAAAAAAACAAAAAAACATGAAACAGCATTAAAGAATCCTCCCGGGATATTCTTGAATGACCAGAATTCAATAACTAGCAGAATGAAAAGGCTTTCCCCCACCTCCCTAGTACTTGTCAGAAGACTGCAATACATCGGTATGTGCACCAGTATGGAGTGAGTCAGGCCACGCAGATCAGCTCTGAGGGTCTTGTTGTATTTCTTCAGAATCAAAATCCGTGAGAAGACATTTATTCATGATACAGGATACATGTATTTTAAGAAAAAAATACATATAAAGTAATAGAAAATACTGAGAGCAGACTCGACTAGCCCATGTCAAGGCAGAGAGCTTTATTATGTCAGAAGAATTATTTGAACGGGTCCTGCAAAAGAATGTAAGTTTGTGCTTCAAAGTTCTCTGGTATACAAATCTTCTAATTATTAAAATGCAATGCAATGTGGTGAACAGGTGTCCATTTTTTAACTTGGTGCTTTCATCATGCAAATAGGAAAACATTAATTTTTATCTATTAACCACTTAAAAATGCTTAGGATATCCTGTTTCTCTTCACATCTTTTTCAGATTTTCTCCTTTTTTCATCTAGAGAGATTTCCCAAAGAACAGCTTTGCTGGAATCTTTTCTCTGGCAGAAGGGAGGCAAATTTCATGGCAAAAACGGAAGAAATTGTGCTTTAAATTTCCAAACTAGCTGCCAAGAGTCCTCATGTGGTCTGAAGAGCATGAAGGCTCAGAGGACTTGCTTTCCTGGCCTCTCTCCTCTGAAGAGCTGCAGGCGCAACCAGGAGCTTAGTGATGACATCTGCGGCCGCGCGCATTAGACAAACACGACAGCATTAGCATGTAATTCAAAAGCTTCCAACATTGCCAGTTTTACCAACAACCCGCTAAGATTATGGAACACTGAATCATGTACACAACTACTTTCTCTTAGTTCAATGAGAAAAAAAAATTTTCGTACCAATAATGATTAGAAAAATCACAACATCTACACCCTGTGCTCCATATAACTAAGAGGAGGACAACAATATGCATTGTGTCAAGTATTGCAAATGCACTACTAATGTGTTTGGAAACTGTCACATTGTTATTTCTTATTAAAAGCAATAAAAATATAATTCAGCCAGGTTACACTGAAATAAACAGATGGTGCTTTCTTTACTGCGTACATATATTGCATTACTTTACTGCCTTTGTTGGAGAAGTCTAAAGAGAAGAGATACATGGAAAGGTTATCATTTTATTGTAGGCCTGCAAAATGACAACTGACAAAGCAAGATGAACTTTCTTCTGTGCCAGTCTAAATGCGTTTGCTAGCAAATGTACTAAGCAATTTTCATACTCTTTAGTACTGGCCTTTTCTTTAAATGTTCTTTGTAGAATACAGCTATAATGAGGCTATGAGTTCACAAAGTAGTTGTAGAAAAACACTGCATGTACAAAAAAGGAGTAGTATATTTGTACTAAAGCCTCTCATATTTTGACCCTGCTTTCCATTAAGCTGCTGAACAATGAAAAAAAGCCCATCTTTGCAAAGTAGAGGCTGCTAATATTATACATGTGAATTTTGCCAAGTAATTAGTTCCTGAGATTTCCAGCGTCTTTTTCTGAAGAAGCGCTGTGCTTGTTGTGAAAGGCGGGTCCTAAGACCTAGCTAGAGTATGGCCAGCGTCTATGATGGATTTAGTGAACATTAATAGTGAATGACTAAAGACATGGATGAAAGACTTCACTGCAGAAAAAATGAAGATTCAATTCCAGAAAAAATGAAGGTCCATTTCCTGCCCTAGGAATTCAGCCTCTTCTCCCCACTCTCAGAGTAAACCAGCAGTTGCACTCAACTGGAAAGCTAACAGCAAGCTCCCCTTGCCTGAGGACAATACCATCTGGCCCTCCAGAACCCTGGGTGAGACTGGAGACAGTCTTTCTCTGCTTCAGAAACCTGTCACTGAAGACTACTGTAGTCAGAGAAGCTGTCCTCCAAACACCAAGGCGAGGTAGACTTTGCTACATAAAGCTGAGGGTGTTCAGCACCCCGAAACCTGTCTTACAAGGAACGCCCCAGGAAGCTTTGGGGTCTCCTGTGGGCAGGCACTAAGCATTAGCACAGTGAGTCCCAACGTATGGACATCTGAGTCCCAGAGTGTCACAGGTATGAACAAGCCTCACATTGCCACCATTCTTAGATGTAAACAAGTAGGGGGAGTCGCTCAGCTGTGTGCCTCACACCGCCATGTCGGTGCTGCCGCGTACTCACTGCAGAGCGTGACAGTGTACAGCAGTACAGGGCGCAGTCAGAATGCTGTGTGGCCGGAAGTGAGAGGAGAAGCGGCTGTGACGAGGAGGGAATGCTGGGAAGGGCAAAGCAATGTGCATGGTACGTTTGTGTCAGAGACGTGTAAGGCTTACTTTCCGGACGTACGAATGGATCTAACTCAGGTGCATCCTCCCAGAATGGAGGACTCCAACATGCGTAAGTTGGAGTCTTAGTATGAAACATTCAGTTGTATAGATCGCACCAATACAATTAGAATTCTCTCATATTGTAATGGTGGTGCATATGTGACTTAAAAAAAATGTACTGTATGTATAAGAATTGATTTTTTTTTTTTTTAAGTGGGCAGAAGGTCTATAGGGTGTCCAGGGTCTAACTACTAGATCGGACTCATAGTGATCTGCCTATTTACAGCCTCCCAAGAGCTGGGATTACAGGAGCGGGCCACCATGCCCAGTCTCAATTGCTATCTCAGTATACTCCAGGGGCGGGGCCACTATGGCAGGCCTGGGAATCAAAACCCCCGTCCCTGTGTCTGCTTTAGAGGCTTTAATCCATTGAGCTATTTGGCTGGCC
>PVJA010009383.1:0-19379 GCA_004027025.1 Myocastor coypus
AAAAAAAAAAAAAAAAAAAAAAAAAAAAAAAAAAAAAAAAAAAAAAAAAAAAAAAAAAAAAAAAAAAAAAAAAAAAAAAAAAAAAAAAAAAAAAAAAAAAAAAAAAAAAAAAAAAAAAAAAAAAAAAAAAAAAAAAAAAAAAAAAAAAAAAAAAAAAAAAAAAAAAGAAAAATAGACACAACAACAAAGAACCTACCAACTAAGAAAAGCCTAGAACTTGACATTTCACTCAAGAATTGTACAAAATCTTTAAGGATGTCATATCATCAATACTCTCAAACTCTTCAAAGAAACTGAAAGTGATGTAGTGCTCCAACATTCGTTTATGGGGACCACAATCACCCTGATCCCCAAATTGGATAAAGACCTAATTAAAATAGAAAAATATACGCCTATCTCCTTAGATGAAAAACTCCTCAACAAGATATTAGCTAACAGAACGCAGTGCACTATCAAAAAGATCATACATCACGATCAAGTAGTTTCATCCCAGAGATGCAGGAATGGTCCAATATACATAAGTCATTATGTGCAATATATCATATAAATAGGATCCAAGTTAAAAAAAATGCAATCATATCAGTAGATACAGAAAAGGCTTTCAACAAAATCCAATAGCACTTTGTTTTGAAAACAGGTATAGATGAACCATATCTGAATATCATAAAGGCTATTTATGACAAACCAATAGTCATACTAAATGGGGAAAAAATGTAAGGTGTTTCCCCTAATATCAGGAACAATACAGTGAAGTTCACTATTTCCTCTTCTATTCAACAGAGTACTTGAAACATTAGCCAGAGCAAATAGGTAAGAGCAAGAAAGAAAAGGGACACATAGGAAAAGAACTAATTATGATTATTTGCAAATAAGATGATATTATATATGGAAGACCCAAAGAACTCCACAAAAAAAGTGCTTAGAACTAATAACCATTTTTATGATGGAGCAGGATACAAGATCAACACATATTAGCATTCGTGTATAGCAATAATGCACTCGGTGAGAAGTAAATTATAAAAACAATACCACTCGCAGTGGCTACAAGAAAAAGTGAATACCTAGGAATTAACCTAACCAAGCCAGCAAATGAATTCTACAAAGGAAACTATAGTAATGTGGAGGAGACTGAAGAGGACATCAGAAAATGGAAAGTTGTCTCCTGCTCCTGAATAGGCAGAGGCAATATCGTCAAAATGGCCATGCTACTAAAACTATTGTACTGATTCAGTTCAGGTCAAATAAAAAATACCAACAATATACTTTATCAATCTAGAAAAAACAGCCTGAAAATTCATATGTAGCCAAAATAGACTATGTGTAGCAAAAGCAATTCTGGGCAACAAGAGTGAAGCAGAAAGCATAGCAATACCTGACTTCAGATTGTACTACGAAGCAAATGTGATAAAATGCATGGCACTGAAACAAAAACAGAGACATTGATCAATACAACAGAATTAAGAATAGAGAAACTTGTCCAGGTAATTCAACTATAATATTTGATCTTAAATACAGGGGCCTACAAAATGTATTAGAGGAAGCATACCTCATTCAAAAAGTGGTGCTGGGAAATCTTATCTGCTTATAGAAGATTTAAAGTTTACCCTTATCTCTCACCATATACTGAATTAAAAACAAAATGAAGTAAAGATGTAAACATTAAGATAGAAACATTAAATCTAAAGGAACACAAAATAGAAAAAATACTTGAAAACATAAACGTAGGAAAAGATTTTCTAAGCAGAATCCCAATCACACACAATAGCAAGAATCAATAAATTACACTGTATCAGACAACAAAGCTTCTCTGCAGCAAAAGAATCAATTGGTAGAGTGAAGAGACAGCCTACGTAATGCGAAAAAAATGTTGCCAAGTGCTCCTCAGACAGAGGACTAGTATCTAAAATATACAAGCACTCAAAAAATTAAACCACCTAAAATTAAAGACCCTGCCAAGAAATATGAAAGTGAAATGAATAGATATTTCAGAGGAAGAAATACAAAGGGTCACCAAATATATGAAAAAAAATTCAACATCTCTAGCCAGTTGGCAAATACAAATTAAAATAATGGTAAGTGTCCATCTTATTCCAGAAAGAATGGCAGTCATTAAGGAAATCAAATAATGACAAATGCTGGTGAGGCTGCGGTGAAAAATGAACTCCTTCATTGTTGCTGGTAATGTAAACTAGTACAAGCATTAAAGACGGAAGCTGAAAATTCCATATAACTCAGCTATCCCCCTGCTAGATATCTTTCCCAAAGAACTTAAGACATCATACTACAATGATACATGCATACCAATGTTTATAGCATCATGACTCATTATAGTTAAATCCTGCAAGCAGCTTGTGTACCCATCCATAGACAACTGGATTAAAAAAAAAATGTGATATCTATATATAATGGAATTCTACTCTGCTTTATACAAAGACAAATTTGAGACATTTGTAGAAAAATGGATGTACCTGAAAAATAATGTTGAGTGAAATAAACCAGAAACACAAGCTCAAATACTAGATGATGTCTCTTATGTGAGTGAGATAAAATACAAGCAAGGAGACCAATAAAGGATAGAGAAAAGGGCAAGCAGATGAATCTTTTGCAATAGGGTAGTAGACCAGTGGAACAAGGATGAGGGGTGAGGAGGAGGGGAAGGAGAAATAAGTAGAATAGAGATATGTCATGTATAGGGAACTAATAACCCCAATTAATGTAAATGCTATAGGCTGTAACTTGAGCTAAGGTTAATAATATCAATAATAATGAATAATGGGATACAGGGGAGCTTGAGGAGGATGGAAGGAGAGCTTGGGTAGCAAATGGGACTTAAAAAAGAAATGAACAGCTGTAGTATATACATATACTCCCCAAGATGATTGTAAGCTATGTGAACTGCTAGCACATACAAATGAAATTTAAAAATTTTAAAAAATAGATGTCATAACTTCAAAGTTCTCTCAGAGATCTATCCAGGCCATGCTAACTGCATTCTCACAGGATGGCTTTGCTATCTTCTTGCATGATATGCAATTACCTCCTTGACTTTGAAACTGATACTGGACAAAAGCATCAGGGGGTCCGACCACAGGCTCATGTTTTTCTTTTTCTAGGACTTTGCTTCTAGGATGCAAGATCAGCAAGAAGCCTTGCATGGTCATGGACGGAGCTCTAAATCCTGTGTGGGAACTTTGAGGTTGGCCATTTCCGGCACTTTTTGTGAGCTGTGATCTACAAATGCACTTTTTCTGTGAAAATTAAGTCTATGGCAATGACTTTGTTTTTAGTTAAGTCATCAGACAGCTATTTTTGGAATCCCACCAGATCAAAAAATTGTGTGGAGGGCTAAAACAGCTTATTTATGAACCAAGAGAGATACTTGATAGACGGCAGATTATTCACCAACTAAGTTCTCAGGTAATTGAGAAGATAGGAAGTAAAGCATAAGGAGATGAGCAAAAGTCTATCATGGTGGTTCCTGCTAAAGCTCATCCCTGGAGTTACAAGGCCTTTCTAACCTTGATCCTACAATATGATAAAATTACTCGTCACATTGCCTTGAGCTCTGAAAGTCCCCCTAGGCCTCAACCACAGCCTCCAACAGGATAGAAGAGCCAAAGGGAGAAAAGGGCCAAGATCAGAGGCATTGCTCAGTAGGTTCCATGGGGAATATCAAGCGTTTCCCCCATGACGCTGGCTCTTTTTTGTACGGTGAGCTCTGTGTAGGACTGTATAGATATTCATGGGCTGTGTAACTGATATTATGAATCTCTGTTAAGTACTGTGTATCAGGCTTTATGGAAAAGGTATCATTTTAACTACTTTCCCTATCTGGACCTTCTCAGTTGCCCTGATTTAAGGGCATGACATTGAGGGTTGTGGAGGGTAAATAACATCACCAAGACTGCACAAGTGTCACATGTCAGAGCTGGGTCCACCATGGCATCCAAGGTCAAACCACAAGTCACTAAGATTCTTCACACCTCTCAAGGGTGAGTCAGTGTCCAGGAAGTGCCTGATCACCATCTCAGTGTTTGATTTGGAAAGCAGTCAAGGATGGGAATGAGTCTCTGCCTCGACTTCTCTGCTCCTGCTCACTGTCATGAATTCCTGTCTTCTTGGTTGAGATCCAATTAGCATACACAGCTGACGGCATTATCTCTAGCAATATTTACACAAGGATCCAGCCAAGAAAGCCAGAGAACTAGCAGGATTTGAAACAGGTAGATGGTCATTTTGTTGTTGTTTTCCAGAAAGAGAGTAATGAATGAGCTAGAGAGTATTTCAATTTTTCAAAGTGAAACAAAACATGGCCATGACCTTAGAATTGGTGCCAAGAAGGATCAAATAAAAGTGGAGGGGTATATCCTGATGGTGGTATCAGTGGGACTCATTTTAGCTTGAGTGTGTTCAAAGGCTTACAACTTATAAAAGAAGAAGACAGAGTTGTGTGTATTTATGTAGAAAGATTGTCAAGAGTGCAGCAGGTGTGAGGCAAGTGAGGAGCAGAAAAAACTGTGTGCATATACTGACATCTCTTTAAAAAGAAAAAAGGAATACTTATATTATTTTTTACAAAATAAAAAGCAACTGTAAAAATAGTTAGCTTTGGGGAGTTGGGCCTGTTGAAAGGAGTGGGGAGAACTGACTTCACTGTGAATATTTTTGTTATACTCAGTCTCCTTTTAAAAATATGAATCCAGTGTACCTCTACAGAATGTTTAATTCTTTTTCATCTCTCTCACTAAAAAAATTAAACCTAAGGGCTATCTTTAAACTTTAGAGTAACTAGTATCATGTTAAAAAAAAAAGAAAAAGAAAGGCTGGGAGCATGGCTCCGTGGTCAAGTGCCTGTTTATCAGGTGTGAGGCTTTGGGTTCCGTCTCACCATGGTGCAGTCACTGAAAATGGAAATTAACAAAAATGGCTACAACTCGTTTAGTTCCTTGAACAGCAACTTCAAATCTGCACCATTAAATTACTCTGCCAGGGCAGAGGTCCCTCGCTGTCAGAGCCTTTGAATTTCAGGGAGCTGATGACAAGAGCCCTGTGGAGGATGGTTGTCCTTTCTTTCTTTGTTTATCTCAGACACTGAGAGCTCTGCTCCAGGGAACCAAGTCGGAACTAGGATTTTGCCTTTGCGGTTAGTTCTCTCACCACCCAGATGAATTTACTGGCCCTCTCTGACACTGCCTCCTTGTGGTAAATGAGGGAATGGGAGTAGATGATCTTGAGTTTTCCAATTAGAAAGGGAATTGAGGTCCCAACTTAGAACTAGAGAATGATACAATGATTTTGTAAAGTGTCATAGATTATGATCATCTTCAAGAAGTTACTTAAACCTGCATTTCTCCTCACTTCAAAAAAGCATAAACTTTCCTTTTCCTGGTGAGAAACTGCCTCATGTTCTGTGGTTTTAGGATCTGAGATCCAAGTTTGATGAATCTCTCCTTAATGCCAAGAGAATCTGGTCCACCCTTTAGCTTAGCTAGTAGGAAGGTCCCTTACCCCACGGGCTGGGCGCCTTCATCCTATCTCAAATTGCCTCCATCTCAACTTGCCTTCACACCAATAACAGATAGAAGGTTTCTCCCATCCTCTCCCCCTCCTCTCCATGGTTACTTTCTATCCTGACGCCCTACACATCTTCTCTGGGAGCTGTCACCTAACCATGTCCTAGGAGTCTGATATAGCAAAGGCTAAAGGGGCATCTTGGGTAAGGGATGGAGCCTTGCTCCTTGCTGAGGCACCCAGAGCCCACTGGCTGGAAACCACCCTAACTATGCAACAGGACTGACCATGGCAGTGCACTGTGGCATAAGACACCAGGGATGGTCCCACCATGTTCTAGCTAATTTCTTTAAATGTAATTAAAGTTCTGGATCAATATCAAAACAGAGCAATTCTACAACCTAAAGTTGAAGATATCAGGATGACCTGTGGATACCTAACTCCATAGATGTTCCAGTCCCTTAATACAGTGGCACAGCACTTGCATAGAACTTATGCATAGAGTTACTCTGCTGTATCATTTAAGAAATAGTGACAGGGTGAGGGGGGATGTGTACATTCAGAAAAGACACATTTTGTTTCTATTTTAAATGTGAAGCTGTGGGATATGGAAGAGCGGCTGCACATTCCCAGGGGCTGCATTCTGAGTGCCCCTTGATAGTGTGATCGTCCCATCATAGAACTGCAGAGCGTGTGGGACCTGGCATCTTCTAGGTCAACCTGGAACTTCCAGATTACTGAGGTCTGAGGAACTCAGAGACATTTTTCCTGGGTACTGTGGAAGGAAGGTATTGTTCCACATCTTCAGGAGTTGAAGCGAGGATCTGAAATGTTCACAGGAGTGTGTCAGAAGTGAGGCTCATACTAGAGGAACCCAGGAGGACCTGAAGAGTGCTTCTATATTTTAAAATTCACACTTTCTGTAAAATAGGGACTCTGTTTTCTTAAAATAGCTATGTCCCTCAATTTTTTTAATGAAAAAATTAGAAAAATTAGAAAAAAAGAGTAATACAATAAATGCCCATGAACCCTTGGCCAACAGTTAATATTTTATGGTGGACACACACACACACACACACACACACACACACACACACACACTTTTATTTTTCTTTACCTAAAGAAAAAGGTTCACCCTGTGAACACCAGGGTGTCTTGCTAAGTGTTCTACCTCAGAACCAGAGTGTGCTCTCAGATTTCCACAATCCCATATCACTCCTAACCAAGTTTATTTTGCAGCTGTGATATTAAACTACATAAAATTTATGTTTAAATGTGTAGGTCCTCAGAATGGCCTTTCCAGTTTCTCTTTTTAATCCAGGAATAAATTAAGCATCCTGTCTGACATTTGTTTAGCATTTCTCTTTAGTCTCCTTTACATTGTAATACTCCCCGTACCTTTTATCTTTTATCTCTAATGACACTATATTTTCAAAGGGCCCAACTTATTTATCTTACAGAATGTTCTACAGTTTGGGCTTGTTTTCTTTCTTTCTTTCTTTCTTTTTTTAATTTAGTATGGTGCCTACAGGGCCTACTGGGTCTCACTACGTAAATAGGACTCATAATGCTTCTCCTATTTTCAGCCTCCCAAGTGCTGGTATTACAGGCACGCGCCACCACTCTCATTCTCAATTGCTATCTCAGCACACCACAGGAGCACGGCCAGCACAGCACTCTGGGAATCAAACCCCCGCTTCCGTGCTCTGCATAAGGGGGCTCTTTAGTCCGCTGAGCTATCTGGTCAGCCCTGAATTTACTTTGAACTAGGGCATTCTTCTTACCTTGCCCTCAAATGTGGGTCCCCTTTGTTTGCAAGCTTTCAGACTCAGACCAGGATTTACAACATCAACTCCTTCATCCTCAGGCCTCTGGACTCCAATTAAATTACACTATTGGCTGTGTTGGACTCTAGTTTGCAGATAGCAGATTGTAAGACTTTTTGACCTCTATAACCATGTGAACCAATTCCTATAATAAGTCTGTGTGTCTGCCTGCCTGCCTACCTGCCTACCTACCTGCCTGCCTGCCTGCCTGTCTGTCTGTTTATCTGTCTATCATCTATCATCTTTCTTATTGGTTCTGGCCCTCTGAAGTACCCTGAATGACACAGGTAGGAATATAAAATGGCACAGTCATGTGGAAAATCAACTTGTTTATTACTCAAAAGGATAAACATAGAATTCCATGAGATCCAGAAATTCCTCTCCTAGGTAGATATACCTAAGAGAACTGAAGACACATTCACACTACAGTAAGTGAATGCTTACAGCAATATTATCCATAGTAACAAAAAGTAGAAATGACCAAATGCCCACCAAATGGATGAATAAATATAAAGAATGCGGTATGTCCCTGTACTAGAACATTATGTGGTAATAATAGCTGATACATGCCACAACACACAGAGACTTCAAAAATATGGTACTTGATAGAAACCAGTCCCCCAAAGACTAATATATAATTTTACTTATATGACATTTCCACAGTAAGTAAACAGAAAAGACATTCATGTTTGTCCAGATGGGAGGTTGGGGGAAGAAGGGAATAACTGTCAGTGGAATATGGTTTCTTATGGGGAAGACAATA
The DNA here is from genome assembly GCA_004027025.1 of Myocastor coypus. Classification (NCBI taxonomy): domain Eukaryota; kingdom Metazoa; phylum Chordata; class Mammalia; order Rodentia; family Myocastoridae; genus Myocastor; species Myocastor coypus. The sequence continues at coordinate 8,101 of PVJA010009383.1, forward strand.
ATGCTTTTAGAATTATTTTGGTGACTGCCTAGCTCTTTGAATATATAAACATCAGCGAAACACACTATAACATTTGTAAGAGGTATACAGTTGTAAGTAAAATACATCTCGGTGAAACTGACGTTGGACGATAAATACCGCTGCATGGCGCTGTGCCCTTCCCATCCTGTCACTTTTGCTCTCTGTCGTTTGTGCTAGCTAGCCTTTGATCACTTGGGCAAGGAGACTCTGCCAGCCTGTGCTGATGTGAAAGTATCCATGCTTGTGGTTAATAAGCAGTGTGTAGGGTGACGTTTGTCATGGTGGGGACATCTTATTCCCCACTCATTAGCACCCATTGATTTTCTTTTCCAGATTTTTTTTTTTTAAGGGTCCAGTATTTTACATTCATCGGATAAGTTTTCTGTAGAGTACGTGTGCCTTCTCGGTCTTTTGAAAAATTCAATAGGTTTCAGGAAATTAAACATAGGATGTGCTTGGATATACTCCCCAAGAATCCAGGAGTAGGGACTCAAACAGGTATTTCTGACATCTATGTGTCTAGCCGCATTATTTATAATAGCCAGAAAGGGTCACATGTCCACCAGCACATGGATAAACAAAGGGTAGTATGCATGCATAAATGGAATATTATTTCATCTTGAGAAGAAATAAAATCCTAGCACATGCTTCAGTAAAAATGAACCTTGAACATATTATGTCAAGTGAAGCAAGGCAGAAACCTAAAGGACAACTACTATGATGCAATTCCCCTTATATAAAATACCTGGAGGAGTTATAGTCAGAGACAGGAGAGTGATGCTTGGCATGTGTGGCAATAGGAATGGTAGTCATTGCTCACTGAAGGATACAGAGTTTTCATTTACAAGATGAAAAAGATCTGGTGATTGGGTGGAAGTGCTGGTTGCTTAACAGTGCTGGTTGTGAACAGTGTTAAGTACAGATGTACTTAACATTGCTGAACTTTAAACAAAAAACACTTAATAGAGGAAATGCAACGTGAGTTGTCCTTATTTGAAGATATCTCACCAGATTCTTGTTTATTCCTTCTGATTTTACGACATTATCATAGTTATTCTTTTTGTCTGTGGAAATTAGCCAGGTGATTTCTGTGTCCTAATTATTCCTCAGTTCTAGCTTTCTGGTGTGTGCTGTTCCTGGCTGACCCTTACTTCCTCCTGCCCAGTCTTGGGCAGAGCCATTTTTCCTTAGAGACCTGCTTCTCGATTTTCAGCCCAGTGCCCCTCTTTTCCCCACTTGCCCTCATCCCAACACCCATTTCTCTCTTCTTCTCCCACAAGGAGAGCTGGGTCACAATGATACCAACATAGTACTTTATTTGCTCAAACCTTTAAGAAACAGTAACCTCAGATTCACCCCACCAAAATCATGAGTCCTTTTTAAACTAAGAGAGTACAACTCACATCTTCTGATTCTTAACAGGGGTAAATGTTATTTTATGTGCATATTTTCCTTCTTAAGACAGTAAGGAAGATGAACTAGAGCTGTGGTAGTGTTTATGATGGCAGTGGAAAAGAAAAAAAGGAAAATAAGGGGAGAAAGAGAGCAAGAAAGAGAGGTAAATGGAAGAGAAAGTTAGCACAAGCCAGGGGAAGAAGTTGGCTAACTCCACAGGGAACTAACAAGAGTTTTGAAACATTTGAAACTGAATAACAGTGAGGGTTAGGAAGTAAAAATTAGGAAGGTGGGACCTACTAAAAAAGAATGTGTTTTTTGATTATTGGAGGAATGTTTTGTGTATTTACCTAAGCAACAAATGTATGTAAGATTAGACTTAAAACAGAGGGAAGGGCAGCTAGCTGTATTTTAGGAATTCTGATAAGATTCATCTTGTTTGGTGGCTTTGATGGTGACATTTTCTCCATATGGGTTTTAACCCAATATATACACTCTGGTGGTTGTTCTGTAAAAATGAGGAATTGTTTTCTTTTTTCAAGAGTTTCCCACCTTTAGGGCCAGTAAGATAGCTCAGCAGGATAAGTACCTGCTTAGGCAAACACAAGGACCAGGGTTTGATCCCCAGCACCGCAGGCCATGCTGGCTCTGGCCCTGAGGCATGCTGAGCCACCGAGACCCAATGCAGTGATGCAGGCCTATAATGTCAGTGTTGGGGGGGCTGAAAACAGGAGGACCACCATGAGCCTCAGCTGCATAGTGAGGCCTGGCACCAAACATATAAAAAAAGTTCCCTGCCTTTGGAAGAGAACTTCACATCTTTTTCAAGTTGGGAAAAGAGCATCTTTGTGAGACCTAGCTGTTTCTTACCTCAGCAGACCAACCATTTGAACTTCTGCACAGATTTGAATAAACATGTGGAAGCAAGAAATTCTTTTTATTTCTTAAGAAAGTTTCTTTTTCCTGCCTTGAAGTAGTATATTTAGATTTCTACGAGAGCTGATAAGATGGACGCCACTGTGATACACAGGGGCAGATGCCCTGAAGGCTTGGGTTGTAGTTGTAGGCTGAGGATCTCCTAGCTTTGTGACTATTTTTGACTTCACCTGAGAAATGGAACACCTGCCTTGTGACCCTTTTGTTTAAAATGTGTGCTTTACACACCTCCAAACAACATCACAGAAGATGTAAGGGATGCCATATCTATAAGTACTCTGATATCACTATTATACATCTTGATGCACATTTCTTTTAGTCGTGGCTATTTGGAATTCTATATGCTTCATGTACTTGTATGTCAGATTCTTTATCCATGTTTGAGAAGTTTGCTGCCATTACTTCTGTGAAGAGGGTTTTTATAGTATTTGTGCTATCTCAGGCTTTCTTATTGGCTCTGATCAATCCTGTGTTCTTTTTGCTTCATCTTGCAGGTGTTTGACTGATTTTTCAAAGTGACTTGCTATTTTTAAGGTATTTTTATGTCATGAATATTAGCCACAATTCTCTGTTCCAGATCTGATACTCTGTCTTCACCTTTATTCAATCTGTTGAAACTATTTTCAGTGGAATTTTTGATTTCCTGGATTTCTGCTTGGATCCGTTTTAGGGATTTCATTTCTTTCCTATGCTTGGCACTCACAGTTTTCATCATTATCCTAAGCTCCTCTATTTTTTATTTGTATATACTATCAACTCGTTCATTTTATTGGACAGATTTTTTTCAATAGCATCGTCCATTTGTTTTTTCACTTCTGTTACAATCATTCCAGAAAGTTCAAATAGGTGGTTTCTTTTTTTTTTAATTATTATTTTATTTATTTATTTATTTTTGCCTTTTTGAGACAGGGTCTCACTATGCAGTTCAGGCTGGCCTTGAGCTCACTTTTATGGCCCAGGCTGGTCTCAAACTCGCACCAATCCTCCTGCCTCAGCCTCCCTAGTGCCGGGATTACAGAAATAGGTGGTTTCTGATTTCCTGTATCTCACTGTGCTCTGGACTTGTTCTGGGTGGTTGGAGGTCTGGAGCTGCATTTTGTTTTTATGTCTTGTCATTTTCAATTTTCCATTTTGTGTTGTTTATGTTGACATTTATAGATTTTTCACTAGTATTGAGGCTTCCCTAGGAAATGTCTATTACTCAAAGATGTCTTCTAAGTGTAGATGGTTCTTGTTCTTTGTGACTATCCCAAAAAATCACCTTCCCAATATATTAAGAATGACAAGTTATCATGTATTTGGCTCAGCACCTAGTCCTTTGGTGCTATGGTGATGTACTATGGTGATGCTTATGGCCCTAGGCAATCACAGTGTTGTCTTACAAAGGAAAAAACTGATTATAACAGGTGTGCCATCCTAACTAAAGTAATACAGTTAGCAATTACAACACCATGAATTCCAGCCTATCAACTGACAAACTGTGCTATTAGCTTGATATCTTTAACCATGAGAGCAAATTCTACAGTTACATAACAAAACCCAACATTTTCCCAGAACTTATATGCATTGAGTTTTCTCTTGGTGATTTTATTCTTCAGGGGAGATATAAGAAAGATGGGGACAAATTAGAGGGATGAATGAAGACAAATGCAGTAGAAGAAAGGCTGAAGGGCAAAGGATGATTACCCAAGAGTTTAAGAAACTCAAGAAGAACACTGGAGAGAAGGAATGAAAGTGAAGCAAAAGAATATTGAAGCAAACCAGAAAGAAAAGAGGCAACACTCACTCACATGAAAATACCCTAAACTGAAGAGAGATAACTGAGAAAAAAAAAAAAAAAGGAAAAAAAAGACAAATAGAAGAAAACCAAGAAGATAAGAAACCTGCATAGTGTAGGGGAAAAAAAAGAAGGAGAAAATACAACCAGACAGAAAATGGAAAATCAATCAAACAAATAAAAAGAAAAATTATAAAATGTCTCTGGTGTCCACAGTTCTGTGGAAGTGTCTAAATCAGATCCCAGAAATGTGCTCTGTAACCCCACCAAGTTTGCAGTAGGATCTGTGCTGGGTATGGGGCTGAGCTTGGCTTCTGATGTGGTGACTGGGGCTGGTCTTCAGCTGACCAAGTTCTGATGTCCAGCTCTTCTTACCCATGACTATCTCTAAGGTGCTCTCCCAGTTGCTGAGGCATCCTTGGATAGGGAGAGCCTGGGGTTGCTTGGACCTTGCACAGCTTTCACATACCACTGACTGCTTTTACATACAGGTCTTTGGGCAGGGAAGTGTCTTCCTCCTGTTGCTGGCCAAAGTTGCTTGTATGCTTATGCTTCTGGGCCAAGGCTTCTCTGCTGGTCACAGATGAAGGAGACACTTCCAATGTTTTGTATTTAGGGCTAAGGCTAACTTTTGGCAGCCACTGGTGCAAAGTTCATGTGATCCTAGCTCCTATCTCTCAGTAGAATTCCCCCCCGCCCCCAGTCTGCTCCCACTTGTTGGCAGTCTAGTGACATGGCTCTTCCCTCATGCCACTGTGGGACATGGGCAGTGAAATAACCCAGGACTGTTCAACTCCTCAACTTCACCTCAAACTCTGAAATAAACAGGAGCCCTTCCTACCCACTTCTGTTCCACATGTGGATGGGCCAGAGCACAGTGACTGTCCAACTGATGACTCTGTGTGACCCCTCTGGAAATAGTGTCTGAATTCTCATTGCTGCTTTGGCCTTTTCCTTGCCGCTAGGTGGCTGGTCCTCCCTGTGTCTCATCATATTTGTATCAGGTTGTGTTGGTGTAACTTATTTTTATCTGAGGCGAAATCAACCAATCAACCAAAAACAAACAAAATATATTGGCTGTCAGCATGCCACATGTCTCTCTAGAATCACTCATGTCAAGCTTTTATAAAACAGATTCATCTTGTGCTCGCTTCGGCAGCACATATACTAAAATATAAAACAGATTCATCTTGAGACAGTAACATTAAATGAAATGCTTCAGACACAGAAGCTTATATTTTGCATGATTTTTCTTATCTAAGAAACTCAAAGTATAAACAAATGAAGTGTGAAATGAAGATATTAGGAAACAGAATGAGAGATCTTTTGTAAATGGGAAATCAACCAAGAGATGGAGGAGGAGGTGGAGGGAGCAGAAGGGAAAGTGAAAAAATTAAGATGTGTTGTGTACATGCATCAACTCCTGATGATGATGAAATCATTATGTACTGCAATCATGTACAGATAAAAGTGAAAATAAAGGTGTCAGAGCTATTGCTGCCAAGGCCAGACCGAGAAGTGCGCACCCCGATGCGCGCCCCATGTGCATTCCTGGGTCCTTCCGGTTCTAAGTCCAAGAAGGCCAGTCTCAATGATTAGCTGATTGCGAATCTCCTCAAGGTGGAGCAGGTGCCCGAGAATAAGATCACCGTTGTCGGGGTTGGTGCCGTGGGCATGGCCTGCGCCTTCAGTATCTTAATGAAGGACTTGGCAGATGATCTTGCTCTTGTTGATGTCATGGAAGACAAATTGAAGGGAGAGATGGTGGATCTCCAACACGGCAGCCTTTCCCTTAGGACACCAAAAAATGTCTCTGGCAACGACTATAATGTAATTGCAACCTCCAAGCTGGTCATTATCACCGCTGGAGCGCATCAGCAGGAGGGAGAGAGCCGTCTTAAGTTTGTGCCATGTAATGTGAACATCTTCAAGTTCATCATTCCTAATGTTGTAAAGTGCAGTCCCATCTGCAAGCTGCTTGTTGTGTCCAACCCAGTGGATATCTTGACCTAGGTGGTTTGGAAGATAAGCGGCTTTTCCAAGAACAGTGTTATTGGCAGCAGTTGCAACCTGGATTCAGCCTGGTTCCACTACCTGATGGGAGAAAGGCTGGGCGTGCAACCCCTGAGCTGCCACAGCTGGGTCCTCCGGGAGCACGGAGATTCCAGCGTCCCTGTGTGGAGTGGCATGAATGTTGCTGGTGTCGCCCTGAGGCATCTGCACCCTGAGTTAGGAACTGATGGGGACAAGGAGCATTGAAAAGAGGTTGACAAACAGGTGGTCGACAGTGCTGATGAAGTGATCAAACCAAAAGGCGACACGTCCTGAGCCATTGGACTATCAGTGGCAGACATCGCAGAACATATAATGAAGAATCTTAGGAGGGTGCATCCGATTTCCACCATGATTCAGGGGCTCTATGGAATCAAAGATGATGTCTTCCTTAGTGTCCTTTGTGTCCTGGGACAGAATGGGATCTCTGATGTTGTGAAGGTCACTCTGACTCCTGAGGAAGAGGCACACTTGAAGAAGAGTGAAGAAACCCTGAAGTTGATCCAGAAGGACCTGCAGTTTTAAAGTCTTCCAGTGTCACCATGTCACTGTCTAGGCTACAGGAGGGTTTAGTTGGAGTTGTGCTAGTTGTCCTTTTTCTCTGATGTGTACTATTAAGGTAGCCGGAGGAAAACATCAGTTCCTGAAAGTTAGACATATAAATTGTTCACAAAACCCCACAGCTCTGTCCTGATGCTGGATGGTGCTGCACTTGTAGTCCTGGTTAGTGTGAAGTAGCCCAGCATCCCTGACACACCTCACTGTGCAGGCTCCAGTCACTCTTCAAACAGATGTGTGTTATTCTGTTACACAGCTTCACCCACCAAGCCTTATCCAACCTTTCCCCAGTTGGTCACATCCTGGGATCCAGTGTACAAATCCAGTACTGCATGTCTTATGCATAACTTTTAAAGGATTTTATTTTCTGTAATATATATATATATATATATATATATATATATATATATATATATATATGGTGTACATTGCCATATAATGTAAAAAGATCTACCTGTGAACAGTGCAACCCAGCGTCACACAACTACAATTCCAAATAAACCTTGAACAGTGGCTACTGTTTAAAAGAAAAAAGTGAAGATAAAGAAGAATTAGGAGAAAAAAGACATTTCACAAAAATAAGACACACATATGACCCCTTGCTATAGCTGTGGTCCTTTTACTGCTCTGCAAAAACCACATCTTGCTTTACAAACTTCTTTTTTTTTTTTTTGTCTTTTTGAGACAGGGTCTCGCTATGCAGTTGAGGCTGGCCTTGAGCTCACTTTTGTAGCCCAGGCTGGTCTCGAACTCGCACCAATCCTCCTGCCTCAGCCTCCCGAGTGCTGGGATTACAGGCGTGAGCCACCACGCCCGGCACAAACTTCTTTGTTATATCTAAAATTTTCTGACTAGAAAGGAGCATATGACACAAAATTTTCTAATTTATTCTTCATTGGTTCATTCACATATCCATTTCTTTTCATTTCATGAGTTTTGTTCAGTTACTGTGCTTCACCCTCAGAGCACAAAGATGACTGTGACTCATCCTGCCTTTGAGGTCCCCACTGTGAGGAGATGGAGGAGAAGCAGAGAGCCACACAGACCTGTCATTTCCCACATAGCGCCACGAGCACCAGTCTGAAGCACGGTGCAGGATGTAATTAGAATGGGAGCAGGGCGACTCGTGCTTGGCATGGCTTGGTGCAATTCATAATTGGATTACTAAGGTTGCTATTCAAAGACACTTGGCTGAGTTTATTTAAAGAGGTTGAGTGATGGCAAATACAAACATTCAAACAATTTTGCATTCAGCTCATGCTTTCAAAAGAGCTTTATTATAAATATATGTATCTTTTTTAGTGAACTATATCACCAGGTAGGCTTATTATCTGTAAAAGCAGGCATGGGTTATTTATTGGTGAAGCCTGCTTTGTTGTGGGAAGTTGGAGGAGGTTTCTCCCTAGTGCTCCCCACTTCAAACTCTTCTCTCTAATTCTATATCCTACATGACCAGGAGTTTTAGCTTTACCAAATTCAAATTCTATGTTGCTTAGACTTCTACAGCTCCATAGCTCAATAAAATTCATTGTGTGGTCTCATTTTTCAGACCCCATTTTCACAAGCCATTCCTTTTGGTTAAGAACAGGCTGAAAATTCAGTTCCGGTTATGAGTCTTCTGAGGAATGTTTTCCTCTTTAAGCATTTCTGCCTCTTGTCCTTTTCAAGAGAGCACTATGTGGTCTGGGGAAGTTGTTCTGCAGGCCAAAACTATGGAAAGCAGTTCCTCATGAGAGTAATCTCATAAAATGAATATCTGCTTTGCATAGTTTTGAGCAAGTGAGCAGATATTTAAGATTTAAATGACAATGTTTATGGGGCGTTTGAAAAGGATTTTTTGTTGGGAATAGTAGTGCATACCTATAATCCTAGCACTCCCTGGTTTATTCACTGTGAATGCATTTATTGGGTGCTGCCCCACCTAGCATACTTACTTCTTACATCTTTATCTCTTCCTCAATGGCTTAAAGATTCTATGTGGGGGCTGCTATTTATCAAAATGGGTACAGTAGATTCATTCATGAGGACTGGGGTCAGAATAAGTCACCATATATTTGATCTCTCAAAAGAAATTGGGGCCGGGCGTGGTGGCGCACTCCTGTAATCCCAGCACTCGGGAGGCTGAGGCAGGAGGATCGATGCAAGTTTGAGACCAGCCTGGGCTACAAAACTGAGCTCAAGGCCAGCCTGAACTGCATAGCGAGACCCTGTCTCAAAAAGACAAAAAAAAAAAAAAAAAAAGAAAGAAAGAAATTGGGACTCTAACTTCCCAAAAGATGGAGTAGACATACTTTTCCCTATTCCTTGAGTTTAAATGCGGCTAAAAGTTTTAGACATTATACGTAACACAAACTTAAGACTTTGGGAGTAGGAAGCATAAGGATTCATACAATGTAGGTGGAAATGACTCCATGCTCAATTCTTTGCAATATGTTCAGAAGTGTTTTTTTTTTTTTTTAATTGTACATATATATTAAAATACTAAAGGATAATAACCAAAATGTCAGTAGTGGTCATCTATGTTACAGGTGATGTTTCCACATTTCTTAATCATGATTCTGGTATTTTTCAGTTTTGTAATGAATTTTTATAATCAGGAAAAAGGAAACGTGCTTTTGAAAAATTACGATGTTACTTAATAGAGCAGCAATTTGAAGGAGATGCTTAAAGATGCTGAGGATAAAGGGATTTGGAAAACACACAGCGAAATTATTTAACCTGTCCTTAACATCATCTAATGTTTCCCATGTGTTTGTGCAACTCTCCACAGAGCAGCATTTTGCCTGTTGTTCTCCTTAATGTGGAGCATGCTTGGCATTTGGTCCACCCCCATCATGTCAAAGTGTCAAAAATTTCCACTCATGTAATTCTTCACAGCTGCTAGTATTTTTCAGCCACTGTGTGGATATTGCTGGGAACATTTGTGCTTTGAAACTTTGTAGAATAAAGAGATGAAGTATGCAGGTTCTAAGTCTTGTCATCATGTTACCCAAGGACTCACATACTACCAAGTCTGTGGACCTGAGAAGCCCAGCAGTGGCCTGAGGTGGTCATACTCTGTGGAAAGGCCCAGATTATGGCACCTCTCGGTGTAGGGGAATCTAGGAACTGAAGCCACAGTCAAGACTGTTTTAATATGATGGTATTTCTAGCCATGAAATATAAATCAAAACTATGATTTTAAAGATGCAGGAGTCAAGCTGAGCACTTACATGTGCACTGAATTGGAGCATCCCCAGCCTTAGGAGGTGGAGGCCTTATTCATGCTTCACTAACTATGCTGTGTACCTACTTATCCAAGGTACATTGCTAGATTCATAAATAAAAAAAGACATTGTTGCCCTGGTGCAGCTTGTTTTCATCAGGTTGATTTACAGAAGAGAAATACAAAACTAAAAGGTTAAATAACTTGCCATAGCAAGTAAATGATTGTGCTTGAATATGATACCAACTATCCAAATTTCAGAGACTGAGAACCTAGTCATCGTTGTAGGAACATTTCTAGGTAACCTTAAAAAGTACTATTATTATTTCCCTGATACCAAAACTAAAACAAGGCCCCATCAAAACAGAAAACTATAGGCTAGTCTCTGTAGTGAACACAGATGCAAAAATCCTTAATAAGATACAGGAAAACAGAATGTAGTGAATCATCAAGATTATATATCTTGACCAACTAGAATTCATCCCAGAGATGTAGGAATGGTTTGACATAAACAAATCTACAAATGTAATCTATCATATCAACAGAGCATACAAAGATACAAATCACATGATTATCTCAATAGACACAGAAATAATATGAGATAAAGTCTAACACCCATTCATGATAAAAAGAAAACCCTACAGAATATTGTAATAGATGGTCTTTTTCGAAGTCTGTTAAAAACTGTCCCATGACAAACTAATAACTATCAACATACTAAATGATTAAAAATCGAAAGCTTTTACTCTAAATCCAGGATTAAGATAAGGCTATCCACTATCACCACTCCTATTTAGTTTGAGAAACATTAGTAGGAACAATTATACACAGAAGTAAAAAGAATAAGATAGTAAACAAAGGAGTTAAATTATCATTATTTCTGGATAGCATAATACTCTACATGGAAGACCCAAAAAACTTCATGAAAAGATTTCTATATGTAATAACTAAATTCAATAGTATGGCTGGATACAAAGTCAGATTTAAAAATCAATGGCATTCCTGTACACAAACAACAAATTCACTGAGACAGAAATTAGAGAAACCACACCCTTCACAGTAACATCCAAAAAATAAAATACTTAAGAAACGATCTAACAAAGGAAGAAAAAAAAAAATCCATACATTGGCAATTACAATAATCTAAAAAGGAGATGGAAGATATCAGAAAATGGAAAGATATCCCTGGCTCTTGGGTAGGAAGAACTAACATAGTAAAAATGGTCCTGCTACCAAAATTGTTCTGTAGACTTAATGCAATCTCAAACAATATACCAGTAGCAGCAGATCTCACAGAACTAGAGAAAACATTCCTAAAATACATTTAGAAAGATG
>PVJA010009383.1:24892-61075 GCA_004027025.1 Myocastor coypus
ACACACACACACACACACACACACACACATTCTTTTTTTCTTTTCTTTTCTTTTCTTTTTTTATTTTTAGGGAAGAGTCCACAGTGTGTTCAGGGTCTCACTACTAGATCACACTCGTAGTGATCTGCCTGTTTACAGCCTCCCAAGAGCTTGGATTATAAACACACACTATCACGCCAGTCTCCAATTGCCATCTCAGTAAACCCCATGGGCAGGGCTGGCACTACAGGACTGGAGATCAAACCCCTAGCCCCTGAGCCTACTGGCAGGCACTTTAATCCACTGAGCTGTTCAGCCGACCCCACTTTTTGAACATATGTAAACTAATTTTCAGAACACTGTTTTTGTTTAAGTGTGTGCCTGTCATTAATTCATTCCTAAACTTTTAGGCAGCATATAAAATTGTCCTTGGTATGATAGGACAAAGTCTGTCATATAAATTCTGCTGTGCTTCTTTGGGTACATTCTACTTCAATCCTTTATCCTCTGCATCCAAGCTAGGCTCATAGTTCTCTTGGTCAAATGCAGCCTCACGTCATGGGCTTTCCTTTACTCCTTCACAGTGCTCCAATTTTTCTTCTTCCTAATTCACTCCATGTTTGCCTGGAGTACATCTCTCCATAGCTTCCTAAGAAAAGAGTCATGGGAGAAGGTTTTTTTTTTTTTTGTCTTTTTGAGACAGGGTCTCACTGTGCAGTTCAGGCTGGCTTTGAGCTCACTTTTGTAGCCCAGGCTGGTCTCGAACTTGCACTGATCCTCCTGCCTCAGCCTCCCGAGTGCTTGGATTACAGGTGTGTGCCACCATGCCCGGCTTCTTTTGCATTTTTAAATATAGTTTTGTCTTCATTCTATCTTATACTTCACCAATACTTGTCTATATATTGAATTTTAGATTGAAGGTCATTCTTATTTTAAAGGCATTATTACTCATAATATTGTCTTTTAGTCTGAATTCTTTTTGAAAACTCACATGCCATTCTAATTCTTTATTTTTTTAGATATGATCTTCTTTCCCAAAGAGTTTAATATCTTGCATTCATCCCTGCTGTTGTTGAGGTGAATATTTTATTTTCGATTCATTGTGTGGCGGTTCTTCAGAGCCTTTCAGTCTGAAACTTCCTGTGTTCTAGCTTCAGAAATTTTTCTATAAGAATTCTTTAGCAGATGTCTTTCAGTTTTCTCTGTTCTTATTTTCTAAAGTCCCATTAGCAAGACATTAGCCTGAACGATTCTCTAATTTTCTTTTTGTACCTAATTTCTACATCTTTCTAAAAAACCTATATACCTTGGGGAATTTCAATTTTCCCTACTTCTGTATTGAATGTTTTAATATTTGGTTTGTTCTCAAAGTATTTGTTTCAGGTATCCTGTTCCTATTCCAAAGATATTCCTCAGCTTCCTGAAGTTATTGATTACTTAAAGGTTTCATAAAGATTGTTCTGTTCTCTGTATCATCTCTGATTCTCCCAAGCGGCTTCATTGTTTTCATCTTTATTTTATGTTGGAAGTTGTCTTTAACTGCCTTTTACTTTCACTTTTTTTTTTCCCTTAAGAGCAAGGCCCTCTTCTAAGATTGGAAGTTCTGTGATATGGGTACATTACTACATAGTGGCCTGCTTTGTTACAGGACTTCAGATGCTTGTTATTGTAGGCCTTCTCCTTGGGGTGAGTCTGAAGTGAATTTCCTGACCCCAAGTCCTGCCGCTGTGCTCTGAGAGGAGGATGGGCTGGGAGTTCACTCGTTAGTAAGTACACTTTTACTTCACATTTGCATTTCCACAATATACCTTCCTCGTCTTGAAAGCAAATTTCTGAATTCTGACAAGGTAAGATGACTGTGGAGGTTGAGAATCTGGGTGGGACCCAAACAGACTTTCTGTCAAACTCCAAGGCTACCTCTGTTTTCCATGGTTGTCTACTCTAAGACATTCCAAGGTCTGGATCTGCTCACTTCTGTCTGCCTCAGAAGATACAAACTTCCGACTTTCTCTGTTAAGTGCTTGGTGCTTTACACCTTCACCTGGTTTGCATTTCCCTAGATTTCTTTTTCTTTCCTCTAGTCACCCCATCTTTGATGCATTGTGTTCTTTGGCATTTACAAGATTTATCTTTTTAAAAACTACATTTGCTTCAGTAAGATTTGGGAGAAGGGCTATGTGTTGACATGGCCACATTTCAGAGGAGCTATAGCCCACATTCTCACCACGCTACATCCTTGAGAAGAGTGTTCATTTGTGCACTGGGAATTTCTAATCCAGATGTGAGGCTCCTCTGCACCCCTGTGAAAGTTCTGATTGTCTGTGAATTATTACAGTCTATCTTTCATAGTTGTGAGCTCTGCATCTCAAGATTCAACCCATTAAGGGTGGAAAATAGTCAAGAAAAAAATTTCACCTACATTGGAAGCGCACAGATTTTTTTCCTTTCAGTATCCTCTAAACAATACCATGTAACCACTATTTTATGGCGTGTACATTGATTAAAGTATTATAGGTAAGCTAGAGGACATAAGAATGCAAGAGGATGACCTGGAGCAGTGTCACACACCTACATGTCCAGCTCTCGGGAAGCTGAGGCAGGAAGATTACTGTGAGCTCAAGGACAGCCTGAGCAACATAGCAATACTTTGTATCAAAAAAAAAAAATGTACAGGAAGATGTACATAGATTCCATGCAAATGCTGTTTCATTTGAGACACTTGAGTGTCCATAAATTTTGATATGCCAGATGGGTCCTAGAACCAGTGCCCTTCAGATGCCAGACACTGGGGGTGACTCTTTTCTGGTTTTGTTCATTCAAAAGCCAGCCAGGAGCCAGCTGCTCTGCTGTGTTCTGTGAATTACCCAGAGATGAATAAGACATCACTTCCTGATCCCAGGCACCTCCTCCTCATTCACTACACATGGCAATGCCAGTCTACAGTGTTCTGGTATTCTGTACTATTTTAAAGTCTCCAAACAGGCAGTTATGTTGGTATAATTTTGTCATTTCGGGATTGCAGAAAACCTAAAGACTGAGTCATTTCCCCAGGAAGTTGAATGCTACATTAAGGTACAGATCTTTTCATTTCTAAAGAATTGTCCCATTTAATCCCTTCTAAGCCAAGTTACTGTTATCTGAATTTCCATTTCCCAAATGTATTAATTATAAGGTGGAGGCATCTCTTGAAGGCTTAGTCATATGTATTTCTGTTCTCAAAGATGCAAAGGACTCACTTAAGCCTGCTCCTGCCACAACCATGTCAAGGGGAGGATCTCTTGGGACCAAGAAGTGTGCTTACCTGGAGTCAGCACCCATCCATCTCTGGGGACCTCAGCCCATGCATCCCTTTACCAACATATTCAGGCTGCTTTGGGGCTCCATTTATGTCTTGTCCAGATATATCCAGAACTCAAGAGTAATATATGCTCAAGGAGATTACGAGACCTCAGAGGAAAGAGATAAATGAAGTATAGCATGTCTAAGGAGAATCACCTAGAGAAAAAACATTCAGGCTTTCACAGAAAGCAAACTGGTTAGGCAATGGCCATGACTCATCCCAGGCTGACACTGACAACAGTTCTACAAAGCACTGTACATGGTCCAAAGTTAATCCTGAGAGGATTTGACCTTGGAAGATACAAAAGATGAATGCTTTGTTATACAGACCTTGCTTTAACTCGCCCTTGACCACCCAGTGGAAAAGCTTAATTATGAAGCATAAAATGCAGAGCTAGATTAGTGTGATAAGCTGTAAGAGGCTTAAATCAACAGCCTCCAACATTGCCAGTTTCATCAGTAACCCAGTGTAATTATGGAACATTGGACTATGTACACAACTACTTCCTCTCAGTTCAAAGAGAAGAAATTTTTTCTTTTTTTCTTTCCTTACTAAAATCAATTAGAAAATTTATCATGTCCACATCCTGTGCTCTGTATAACTATTATGAGGACAACAATATGCAATGTGTCAATGATTGTGAATGTACTACTAATGTGTTTTGAAACTATCATATTGTTATTTCTTATTGAAAGTAATTAAAAAATTTTTTTTAAAAAAAATAACATACACAGTGCTTGGCTGCGGGGCTCATACAGCTGGGTAGACATGCATGTCCTCTTAGCCCTTCTGCTCCCAGCTATGCTGTCAGCCTGATCTTGTCCCAAAGAAACCATTGGCAAAGGTGCAGAGAAATAGTCCAAGGGGAGGAAGAAAAGGAAGGAAGGTGGGCTCAGCTCCAATCTTAGCCTTTCCCCAGAGTCAGACCCATCTCTGTCCCCATGCCTGATGCCCATACCCACCCCACTGTGCTATTTTTCTGAAGGACAAGAGCCTGAACCACACAGCTCCAGGATAAGGCTTAAGGGTGCAAAATGAATGCCAACCTCCAAGCACTGTTGTTCAGCTTTGCTATTGCCAGAACTAACATTCACCGAAGCCTTTCTAAAATCTGGTCCTAGTGGCCAAGTTCTCTTTACAAGAAAGGCACATTCCCACCTATATTTTTGAAAACTAAAGCTGGATGTGGGTATGGAGGAATATCACCTGAGCAGCTCTACATCCTTGACATGACTGTTCATTTGTGTACTGGATGTTTCCAATCCAGATGTGGGGCTCTTCTGCACCCCTGTGAAAGTTATGGTTGTCTGTGAGTTATTACAGTCTATCTTTCATATCTGTGAGCTCTGCATCCCAAGAATCAACCCCTCAAGGGTGGAAAACAGTCAAAGAAAAAAAAATGCCTGTGTACAGCCATGCTCAAGAAGGGAATTTCTATTGGGTTTTCCAAGGCAGACCTGTTCTTATTTGATTATGCACCAAAAGGGATGGAAGCCACACTGGCGAGTTGTCTGTCCCTGGCCTCTGGGCCTGATTCAGGTAGTGATAGCTGCCAGGTAAATGTCACTCTCACCTTACAATATGAAAAATATTGTAACAGCTATTTTTTCTCTTATGACAGACCTTGCACCCATGCAGGATTTATTCCCCAATGCCTTTCCATGACCTCTTAGTTCTGGGCAGGGACCAAATCTACTGCTTCTGTGAATTGTCCTATTCTGGGTATTTCATAAAAATGGAACTGTATAATAGGTGGCCTTTTGTGATTGGCTTCTTTAACATAGCATGATTTTAAGTTTTATCCATGTTGCAGCATGTATCAGTTCTTTATCTGTTTGTTGTCAAATTATACACCATTGTGTGAGGACGCCACATCTGTTTATCAGTTCTTTCCACATTTTGGCTACGATGGATAATGCTTCAATAAAAGTCGTAAGCAGATCTTTGCATAGACCTCTGTCTTCATGTTCCTTGAGTATAGATCTTGGAGAGGAACTGCTGTGTCAAATAGTAACTATGTTTAATTAGACAAGGAAATGGCACGATGGCTATACAGCTTTATGAGCTTATCCATGTATCCAAGTGAGGATTTCTCCATATCCTGCTCACTGAAATGCCAGATACTTTCTCGCCACTGAGACATAATATCTGAGACCCACAATTTAAAGGAGCAGAGGTTTACCTTGGCCCACGGTTTGTACAACTTTCACTCCAGCTTTGGCTGTCTCCAAGGGAGGGCGCCATGGCAGAGGGGCATAGCAGAGGAGGCTTGCTCATGGCATGGTAGGTGAGGCAGGGAGAGAGACGGGGAAGGAGGGTGATGGGCCTCTCCATGCCGCTCCCCCAGCCAGCCTCGCCACTCACCACTACATTTAACTATAAATTTGGGCTGGCCAAATAGCTCAGTGGAGTAAAGCACCTGCAAGCCAGACCAGGGGCTGGGGGTTGGATCCCCAGGCCTGCCGCGCTGGCCTCACCTTCAAGGCACACTGAAATGGCAATTGAGCCTGGGTGTGGTAGTGCATAACCATAATGGTGGATCACTATGAGTCCGATCTAGTAGCGAGACCCTGAACACCCTGCAGACTCTTCCCTAAAATACAAAAAAAAAAACAAAACAAACAAACAAACAAAAAAACTATAAATTCATCAGTGGACCAATCCATTGATGAGCATCATGTACCCATGATCAAATTTCCTCCCCAACCTCCATCTTTGAGTACATAGGACTTTGGGGAAAATCTACATATAAACTGTAATAATGTCTGTCACCATCTGTCTTTCTGGTTAGAGCAATCCCAGTGTATACAGTTGGCATCACTATAGCTTTGAGTTGTACATCCCTGGTGGCTAATGATGACTGGCACCTTTTCAAACAATTATCAGTTTTTGTGTAATGATTTGCAGAAACATCAATGCAGATCCACGGTTTATTTTAAATTGCACTCTCAGTTTATTATTGGGTTATGGGACTCCTTATTCTACAAAGTCATTTATCAAATAGTTGTTTTATAAATATTGTACTTTGCCTTATGGGTGTCTGTCTACCTTTGGAATAGGGTCCTTTGTAGCACAGAAGTTTCTAATGCTCATGTAGTCCAACTTATTTTCTCTTCTCTGCTTTTGGTATCATATTCCAGACCATATTATCAATCAAAGGCTCTAGACAGGTGCTCTTGTATATCTTTTCTTTATACCTTCACATCTTACATTTAGGTAGATGGTCTGTTCTGAGCACATCTTTGTTCACTTGTGAGATAGGTATGTTAGTGACCTTTCTGCTTCTGGGACCAAGTACCTGACATACACAGCAAAAAGGAAGAAATATTTATTTTACCTTCTAGTTATGAAGGATTTAGTCCTCAGTCAGTGGATACCTTTGTTTTTAGGCCAGGCATTTCAGAAACATCATGGCAGAGGAAAGCTACTCATCTATGTGCTAGGAACCAGAGAAAAAGGAAAGAGCCAGAGAAGAGTATAAGCTTCAGAAGCAGGGCCCTCTTCTGCCAACCCCTTCTGCTGATAGTTTTATCAATCCTTGGACCCATTCTCCCTACAGAGCAAACTGACCACCCTTCCCCTTCCCCTGCCCAAGCTGCTCTTCCTGTAAGATTTCCAAATTCTTATAATGATGCTATTATCCTTATCTCCTTCCCAACTTTAGTGCTACCACTTCCTCTGCCTTGCCTCTTCAGCCTGTCCTCAGAGGGTCCTGTGGAGTCTACCTACCTTCCTTCCGTGAGGTGCAGTCACACTTCTCCATCCTTTATGGGCTGGCAGAGTCTAGATGTCCTAGTAGCTCTTTGCTGTCTTCCAAAATAAAAATATTTCTTCTTTAAGCTTGTGCTGTGCTCCCTCTTGTCCCCACTGCCACTGTAAGCCCAAGCAAACCTGAGTCCTGTACATCGCTACCTAGCCACTGCACATCATTCCCAAGACATAGCATTGCGTATTTATAATAAACTCATGTGTATATGAAGTCATGTCTCCCAAAGACTGGGAGCTCCAGGGAGAGCACAGCTTTCTTTGTATGTTCATTTCATCTTCATCCAGTCATACAGTAGGTGTTCAGTAAATGCCTGAATGAATGAAAACAAAAATCCAGAAGTTTTAGAAGCTGAAAAGTGAGCCACAGGCAGTCAGGCCCAGACTGGCTCTTGATAATCAGTCTTCTGGAAAAGAGTCATCCAAGCTTAGTCTCCAGCAGAACTTTGGCACGACACAGGGCATAGTCTCCTTCTGGGAAGCAGTACACATTGCAGCCTAAGTGCTTGACCATTTTCTAATGCTGCTAAGTAATTAAGAACTTCTGGGGAGTTAGTGGTGGCCATTCAATTGACTAATCTACACATTTTTAAGCAGACTTTGTTTCTTGCTGTTAGTCTTACCTTGTAAAGAGCATGAAATGAAATGTCGACACATGGTTGTAAACAATGTGTCTACAAAGCCTTTTTTTTTTTTTTTTTAATCACAGTTCATCTTAAGACTATTTTGGGGGCTGTCTTTGCAAATCACTTATGTGGAAATACAGTATCTCTCACCCATTCTCGATTCATCCCACTTTCCATCTCAGCCTTCCTTACCCATAGGAGTAGGCACACACGGAGTCTTGGAGGAGAAACGGCATTCCCATGCCAAGGAAGACGGTGTGTGTGGGGTGGGGGAGCCTCATGCAAAGCAGGAAATGTTTGGTGCAGAGTTCCTCAGGACAAGCTTAGACTGAAGACTGGCAGTAAATGATAAAAGGACTGAAAGGGCTTCAGCACAACCTCTGCCCAGGAAATGGTTTACACTGCATCAGGAACAACCTCTAGGTAGTGGTGAGACTGGGCCAAGGACCTGGAGGCTGTGTGCTGTAGAGAAGGTAGACCTGACAGGGCCAGACATGGTGAGCTCCTAAACAAATAAGCCAGTAGTCAGGAAAACAGCAGCAATTATTCAGGAGGGCAATTAGAGGAAAAAGTTAATATCCACAGTCACTGCTATCATATAATATCTATATGTCCTGTTTTTTAAACTTTGGGTTTTTTAAAAATTTTATTTGGTACAGGGTATCACTATGCAGCTCACACTCACAGTGATCCTTCCATCTCAGCCTCCTCAGCCCTGGGATTACAGGTGTGTATCATCACACCCAGTTTTGGGGCCAGCAGGCATCGTGATACCAGGGACCAAACTTGGGACCTTGCACTTGCCAGGCAGGTGCTTAGACCACTGAGCTATCTCCCTAGTCCTACATGTCTACTTTTGACAATAAGTTATAGACATACAAGCATATGGGAAAATCTGACCCATACATGGGCAAAATAAAACAGGCTCAGAGGAGCACAGAAGCCAAATTTAATTGATAAAAACTTCATGATAGCTATTGTAAATATATTCAAAGAAGTAAAAAAAAAAAAGTAAAGAATTCAATGATGATAGGATAACAGTGATTTAACCACATGGAAATGGAATTGATAAGAATAAACTAAATGAAAATTTGGAGTTACTAAGTATAACAGATAAAATTTAAAATTTACTAGTGAGGCTCACAGTATGAACTTAAAGCTAGATCACTAGGGACTATGCAATCTGAAGAACAGGAAGGAAAAAAACAATAAAGAGAGGAGAACTAAGAAATGTGGGACACCACTGAGCACACCAGCGTATGCATATGGCAGTACTAGTATTAGAAAGAGAAAAAGAATAGGAAAACATCCAGTGTTATAAGAGCTGGCCAGATAGCTCAGCAGACTAAAGCACCTCCTTAGGCAGAGCGCAGTTGCAGGGTTCCATCCCGAGCACGCTGTGCTGGGCCCAGCCTCCAGGGCATGCTGAGAGGGCAACTGAGATGGGTGTGGTGGCCCTCACACCTGTGATCCCAGTGTTTGGGAGGTTGAAAGCAGGAGACTCACTAAGGTCTAGTCTGCGTAGTGAGACCCTGTACCAAATACATAAAAAACAAACCAAACAAACAAACAAACAAACAGTTATAATGTCTAAAACTCTCAGTTTGATTTTAAAAAAAGGTAATCTTCCAAGCCAAGGAACTCAATGAACTCTAAAAAAAACAAATGCAAAGGGATCCAAACATATTTTACCCTATACATTATAATAAAAATACTTTTTTTTTTGAATGGAAAATTTTGGGGAAAGAAAGCTTCTGTCCAAGAGGGGGACAGAAGGGAGGCCCTCGTGGGTTACCTAGGAAATAGTCTTTTTCAGGACTCTTATCAGACAAAACCACGTGATAAGACGGGCCTATGGTGAAAACCACTGGAACTCACTTAGGTGGGCATGAGGTGGGACAAAACTATGGTCAGCTAATGAGATTACAAGCACCATGGCTCAGGTAAAATTGATTAAATTAGAATCAAATTGGGAGGCAAGTCACGTAGCAAGCAGGCATGAATACAGAATTGTTGGATTTGGAGTCCTGACTCATTTAGGGTCTTTTAAGGTGATTGATACTTATTTAGAATATCATTCCCTGATACACATCCTTAAGGAAATATGTGACTGCATTTCCTTACTCTTTTGTCTCAAGGTCTGACCCACAGCAGGGGTGTCTGCCTCTTGCAAAGCTGCATAATGTTGTCTCCCATACTGTCCTTGAAGGCCTGACCCCATCTAATTGCCTATAATATTTCTATCTAATTTAGCTGCCTACAACATTCCTCCCTCTGAAGAAGTAACCCAAACTGCCATGAGGGAATTATGGGTGATAGCTACTCTGGCTTCTTCAAGCTGAAAGGGATCGTAGTTGTAATTAGCAGTCAGAAATACTCTTCAGAGGATCTATCTAAAGGCCCTCAATAGATGCCAGGCACTTTTGTCTTGGGTAATGTCTTAGTTATTTTTCTCTCGTTGCTGGGACAAATACCCAAAACCCAAAATGAAGGAAAGAAAGGTTCATTTCACTCACAGTTACTGGAGGTTTCAGTCCATATTCGGCTAGCTCCAAGGTTGAGTGGCACATGGCAGAGAACAGCAGTTCATGGTGATGGAACAGCAACAATGGCAACAGAAACAACAGAATAACCAAGGGAGCAGAGAACAACAGCCTGAGTCTGTCTCTGTCTCTTTTTATATTATACCAGGCTCTCTGCTTTAGCCTATCTGCCTCAGGCCACACCTATAATTCCCAGCAGTACTCAGACCCATAATCTCATCAGTGGATCATAATCAAGTCCCAAACTCTAGAAGTCCCCACCTCATGATTGCATGAGGCTTTGTGGGGACAACTAGACATAAACCATAACAGGTAGATGTATAGCTTTGAGTCTGGAAGAGACAAGGCCAAACAAACAGTTAAGTATACATGGGCCAAATAATAAGATCAACAGGATAGTTATGGATATAGTCAACAATGATTTCCACCAGGAGTAACCAGTAATGGCTTTCCATAACAACAATAAGAACAAGGCCCAGGGGACTTTAGAGTCTGACATCATTTATTTGCTGCCTAATGTCTTCAACAGCTTTTGAGACATTAGCAGAAGGATCAGGAATGTACACACAACATTCAGTCTTTATAATTGCGCATGTACCGCCCCCCCCCCTCTTGCAGCTGTTAGAATGTCTAATGCCATCCAATTTTGGAGGATGGCTTGTCTTATCAGCTTTACTTCTTCATTTAAGAGAGAGAGAGACCAGCCACAGTGTCATTTAAGGCCCACTGAATATAGTTAGTTAAAGCCTCAATGTGTTGCATGACATCTTCTGGCCTTAGAGGAGGTATAAAGATAGAGGCCAAGTGATCATACTGGTATAATGCACTCCTGCACCACCGATGTTGTAGGTGGAGTAAATTTGCAAGTTTGTTGGTATTTTTGACACTCCTGCCTTGTAACCAGGCAAACCCTAATGTACATCTCCCTATCTATCCAGGGGGTAGCCAGGGCCACAAATTGGTCCCACAAGACCAGTGAGTGCCATTGGGAGCTTCCCATCTAATTCTAGGTTGACTGAACTAGTCTGTTACAAACCAGTCTTCAGCCTATAAAGTACTTATGTACTGTAAAGTACTTATGTACTGTTCCAGGGGTGTCCATCCCAAGTATTTAGTGGAGTTAGGCCAATGAGAAAAGGAGTGATTCTTTTGTTCCCAACATAAGGGTGCCTTTCTGCTGAGGTGTCCTGTGGTGGTGATTAACCATAGACAATCATCCCATACTTGAAAATAGCCATCTTGATAACTATGGTTGTTGGCCCTAAGAATAGGAGCCTTACTTTTGGTTAGTAAGGGCCTCACTAATGCTAGTAGAAAGGCTTTAGTGACATTGTGGGAAAAAGTTTGATTATGTCCAGGATCACCAAGAGTATAATTATTTTATAATGGTGTGCTAAGCTATAAACTATTGAGCTCTTTCACATCTCACTGATATAGTCTTGCAGTTTATTCCAATCATTTCCTTGAAGTGGGGATACTCGCCAAGGGAGGCCTGATGTACTCAACAAGAGGAGTAAACCACATACCCAACAAGATGTTTGTTGCAATGATTCTTCATACTCCTGTATCCACCTTAGGAACTGCATTCTTCTCTAGATGGCAGAGTAATTAGTAAAGGGCTAAAAGCAACCTCACTTATCTGAGGACTTTGTTTTCTTCTTGAATAAGAATCTTAAGTCTCCTATGGGCTCGAAGGAGTATTCAGATGCTTGTTCACTTCCAGCAACAGTCTGTTTCCCAGAGTTTGAGTCTGGTGTGATGTATCCAAGAGTCCTGGCCTATGAGTTAGGCCACTGTGCATGGTCCCTCCCAAGTAGGTCCTAGGGAATGAGAAGACGAGGGAAAAGACTTTACCAGAACTATATCTCCAGGGTGGAATATGAGATTTCCCTTCTATTTAGGCTGAGCTTGTATGAGCTGCTGAAGAGTTTCCTGAAATTTAGCCAATGAGGTAAAGTCTCTTATCAAGGCATCAGTTTCTTTCTTTCTTTCTTTCTTTCTTTCTTTCTTTCTTTCTTTCTTTCTTTCTTTCTTTCTTTCTTTCTTTCTTTCTTTCTTTTTTCTTGTTTCAGAACCTTTTGTTTATTCACTCATTTTTTTATGACCAACTCAGTCCGCCCCAAGGGCAGGGCTGGTGCAGCATGTGGTGCCGGGGATCGAACCAAGGTCCCTGAAGCCACCCAAGCTTTCCCAAGCAAGTGCTTTAGACCACTGAGCCATCCCTCTGGGCCCCCAAGGCATCAGTTTCTTTATCAAAGAGAAAACTGTTAATGACAAAAGGACGTCTATAAAACATTTCAAATAGACTGAGGCCCAGGATTTGAGTAGTGTTTTTTTTTTATTTTAATCAGAGCTAAAGGCAATAAGTGAGGCCACTATAGATGGGTCTCCTAAGCCACTTTATGAAGATGTCTCTTTAGGGTCTCGTTTACCTTTTCTGCCTCTCCTGATGACTGTGGTCTCCATGCACAATGGAGGTGATAGTGAATACATAGTGCCTGAGAGACATTTTGTATGATGGTTGCTTTGAAGGAAGGCTCATTATCGCTCTGTAAGCTCTTAGGAAGTCCAGATCTAGGGATGATTTCTGAGACTATAATAAAAAATCCTAAAGTCAAAGCGAAACAGATCTTCTTGAAAGAATCAAAAGATAAACTCACTGTATGCAAATGACCCCCAGCGAAGCTATTAATAGTTCTCTCTCAGAAAGATGCTGGTCAGAGTCATGTTTTCAAAATGACAAAAGAAGAAAATGTCAAATGACAAAAGAAGAAAATGTCAACAACAAATCCTGCCTACCTCCAACAAAGCTATCTTTTAAACAGTGAAGGCAACCACCATGGTGGGAATAGAAACATACCATCTGCCCTGGAAATCCTTGCACTTCCTCAAAGAGCCAAGTATGGTTAACAATTCCACTCCAGGTGTGAAAGACAAATAATCATGTGTGGCAACATAGAAACTTGTCCATGAGAGCTGCTGTGGTTGGGTCTGCTTGGACCTCCCAAAACTCATATTAAAGTCTAATCCTTGGTGTGAGATATTAAGAGATGAGGAGCCGGGCATGGTGGCGCACGCCTGTAATCCCAGCACTCGGGAGGCTGAGGCAGGAGGATTGATGCGAGTTCGAGACCAGCCTGGGCTACAAAAGTGAGCTCAAGGCCAGCCTGAACTGCATAGGGAGACCCTGTCTCAAAAAGACAAAAAAAAAAAAAAAGAGATGAGGAGGGCCGGCTCATGAATGGACTAAATCCTTCACATGACTAATGGGTTAATAAATTCTCTCAAGAGTGGGTTTGCTATGGCATTGGTATAGCTGAGTTTCCTGGTGTGTCCTCTGGCTGTCACTATATGATGTCCTGTGCCACTTAGGGGCTCTGTTTGCAAGAAGGCCACCAGCAACTGCAGTCATTTGGCCTTGGGACTGAGTCATTAGTCAAAATGAACTTCTTTTCTTTGTAACTTATCCAGTCTGTGGTTATTATAAACAGAAAATGGACTAAAACAAAAAATTTAAAAAATGATGATCATGTGATGCATAAATAAATTAATATGCAGTAATAAAATGTTATTCAATAACAAAAAGGAGTAGAGTACTGATATAGGCTGCAATATGACTGGGTTAAAAAAACATTCTTAGTGAAAAGAAGCCATCACAAAGGACCTCCTATTGTGTGGTTCCAGTTATGGAATGTCCAGAAGGGGCAAAGCCATGCAGATAGAAGAGCTGTTGGCTCTGGGGGCTGAGAGAAGGCAGAGAGAAAAGGAAGTGATGGGTTCATTCCCTGGGGCTCTGGGTAGCCTTCAACATTTGCATCCTTACAGTTCTGGGAGCTGGAAGGCCAAGTTCAAGGTGGTGGCAGTGTCGTGCTCTCTGCAAAGCCCATGGGGAAGGATACTTCCTTGCCTCTAGTAGCTTTCGGTAGCCTGCTTGGTGCCTTACTTGTGGCTCTGTAGTGACAGCCCTGCTGCCACCTCCCCTCTGTGTCTATATCTGGCTGACATGGAATTCTCCTCTGTGCACGTCACGGTGTCCACGTCCACCTCTTCTTGTGAAGCTTGTGGTCATGTTGCAGCAGAGCCCCTCCTAATGAGTCCACCTCAACTAGAGCACATCTGCCAAGGACCTATTTCTAACTATGGTCACATTCAAAGTACTGAGGTTTAAAATGTCAGCATATCTTTTTTTGGGTTACAGAGTTTTATCTCCTATACTAATTGGTATATAGTCTTCTATGGGTGGGAGGCACTCTAAAATTGATTATAGTGATAGACACACAACTGCTTGATTATTTTAAACCCAATTAAATGAATTGGGTGAATTATACATGTGAATTATATCTTAACAAACTTGCCTTTAAAAATGAAAGAGAAATAAGGACATATCCAGGTATAAGAGACAAAAAAAAGGAATTTATGGTTAGCAGCTCCTCACTAAAAGAAATATGAAAAGAAGTTTTCCAGGCTGAAATGTAGTGACTCCCAGTGTACCTAGAATCCACAGTAAAAGCAGAGAGTTCCAGGAAAGGAAGTGATGTAGGTGGTGATAAACTACACTAGGACCATGGACTTCCTTTTTCATCTTCTCTGTGATGCTATATAAAGCAACTATATGAGAAAGATAAGGGTCCATATGAGCAACCTCACCCACAGGAATCCAGAGTAGTCCCAGGCTTCTCCTGGGCACGACCCACTCCCTGCATGGGGCCTGTGACTTCCAGCTGCTCCCTGGTCCGAAGTTCTTGGCTCCATGAAAAAATTTGGCTTATTGAATGTGGAATTGTCCTGCCACTACCTTCTCCTACAATGGAAGCCAAGTCATTATTTTCAGGCATGCTTACTTGCTTTTAATGTTGGTTGAGAAACTAATATCTTCTCTGCTAAAGGAAAAAAACTGCAAAAGCAAGTCGCTCTTTCTAAATGACAGAAATGTTTGGCTCTAGTCGAAAACTAAAGGTTAAGTGTAAAGGGCGACGTTCTTAGATGTAATTCCCCTGGCCTGGGTCCTGCCTTGGGTAGCACACAGAGATTTCTAAAAGCAAAGGTCAGTGTCTTAGAACTGACCAGACCACATATAATGAAATCTCTTTAATAGTATCAACTTATTTCCAACAATTTTGTAAGCAGTTCTGGGTCTTGAGTGGGAAATTATTTTGACTTTTGCCTAAATTATGCCGCATTTTTTAAAAAAATATTTTGTTGCTGTATGCTTGTGCTATGCAATGTCTATAGTCATTTTCGGCGGTAGACCCTTGTTATTGAACATATTTTAATTCTTTGTATTATTCCCCTTGCACTCCCCTCTTGACTTCCTCCCTTGATCTCTCCCTATTTACAAAAGATCTATTGTCTGTTTGCTATGGTCTGTCTTTTATTTTGGCTTGGATTTTAAGATGCACTGCTGCTATGTCTGCTTTCAGTGTGACTCAACAGCATTTTATCCAGAGAGCAGATGAGATCTGCTCATGGGTGTGGATTCAAGACTCCTGTGCCCTGTTGTCACTTGTGCTGGCGCATCCGGTGGGGATGTGCACAAATGGGTATTGTGAAGTGGAGCGCTGTGTTAGCACACAGAGTCAAGATGTGCCTGTGGCAACCCAGGCTCCTCTTTCTTCCCCTGTGCTTCCAAGCTGAGCTGGGTAGTACCCATGAGTGGCTGTCACAAGGGCTGTGGGTATAGTAAGGCTGAAGTCACAGGGGGCATCAGAGGAGAGAACCCAGGTTCTTCCCTTCCACAATGAGGGCACCATTTCATACAGAGGTAAAGCACCCAGCAAGGAGGCCCAAGAGCAGATTTGGGGGTAGAACTTGTCAACTGGGGACCTGAGGAGACTCTGGGAGCCAGCTCCCCATGGTCCCTGCCAGTTTACAGGGGGAACTCTGCAGAACAGGTGAGCTGTGTTTTTTCTACTCAAAGATGGGAGAATGAAGAGAAGGATGGGGATGCCCTAGAGAAATCTCACCCAGCTGTTTCAGGAGGGAGCTAATAGCCAGCCTTAGGTACAGCTTCTTGCCTGTCCCTGCAGTGGGACTCCTCTGTGGCCTATATTCCAGCCCAGCAAGCTCTCGGAGCACAGGGGCTGCCTAGAGAGCCCAGCTGCAGCTCAGTCTAACTGGACAATTGATGAATTAGTCCTGTCTCTGGGCAGCTAAGCACACGTTCTTGCCTCTGGGCTGGGCAGGGGGCCTGGGCCAGCAGCCACAGAATAGCCATGTGATTAACACCCCACACTGCCTTCTTGAACCCCAGCAATGCCTCCTGCTTTTCCTTTTGGAAAGGAATTCTCAAAAATGAGAACATGTATTATTCTATTTTGCATTATTATGATGGGCTATCTGAGACAGGCTCACTTTATGAAGATGTGGACTTAGGTAAGCTGTGGAAGCTCAAGGGCATGATGGTGGCTGGCTCCTACTCTGACAGAACACATATCAGAGTGTGTGTGACAGCAAGAGACTCCATGCAGGAAGCGGGAGACAAGGAAGGAGGCCTTGCTTTCTCCCTAAGGGCCTTGGGAAGATCTACGTCGGGTCCTGGGAGAAGCCCCTCCACCAGGCCACCTGTAAAGACTGTGCCACTCCCTATAGGTCCACTGCAGTCCAGGCTTCCAGCACACAGCCCTTAGGGACACATCCACACCCAGCCGAGCCATCAGAGCCAAGGAACTTAGCATTGCAATTACACCTGTGTTTGCTCCAGATTCTGACGAAGGCTCATCAGGCCTTTTTCTTTTTAAGGAAAAAAATGTTTTGCTTAAAAAAGCATTGTTGAATCCTTTAAAGGGTAAATACAGGCTGGGGAGATAGCTGGGCAGGTTTAAGCTCCTGCCTGGTAAGTGCAGGGACCCAGGTTGATCTCCAATACCACATCCCATACAGGCCTACAACTGCAGTCATGCCTGTAAGCCCAGCATTGGGATGGCTAAAGCGGGAGGGTCACTATGAGTCTGAGCTGCATAATGAGACCCTCAATCAAATATCAATCAATCAATCAATCAATCAATAAAACTTGAGCATACTTTTAAAAGCATACTTTGTAAGTACTCCTAAGTAAAAAGCAAATATAAAACAATGAGAGGGCCAGGCTGATAGCTCAGTAGATGAAAGTGCCTGCTTAGGCAGACACAGGGACCTAGAGTTTCATTCCAGTGTGCTGTGTCAGCCCTGCCCCCAGGGTGCACTGAGACAGCAATTGAGACTGGGCCTGGTGATGTGTGCCTGTAGTCCCAGAGCTTGGGAAGCTGAAAAACAGGAAGGATTGCTAGGAGTCTGATCTCTGCCGTGAGACCCGGTAGACCCTGTACTCAAATACAAAAAAAAAAACAAACCAAACAATGAGAAATGTATCAGACATGATTCTTTCCTATTCTTAGGATGTGAGGTGACCCAAACGTAGCAAGGCACTCACATCCCGCCTCCTGTGCAAGCAGCAGCTCCCAGGCGACTTGTTTCCCTCACAGCTGTGAACCTGGATGTGAGTTTGCCTCCTGAGAAACGGCTAAGGGCAGACGCAAGACCAGGCACCCCTGGAGACAGCTACCTCTCTCCAAGGCTGTCTAGACTGAGCCCAGGAAGGACTTGCTCTGAAGACTACAAGGCCAGCCAGGATACTAGAGTGGCCTCTTGCAGCCACGGACAAAGAGGCCACTGGGAAATGCAGTGCCCAGCCCTCCTCCTTCCTCTTCCAGGCAGAGATTCCCATGGTTTCTACTTGCAGAAGAAAACAACCACCCAAATTGCACCCAGGACTGAAACCACCATTTCAAAAGCACATCATTGAAACAAGCTGTGACCCGAACTTGTTTGTGCTTAAGAATTTTTTTAAAGGGTTTTAAGCTACTGAAAAGAATTGAAAAAGCAACACACTAAAAGAAAGGAGGTGGAGGGAGGAAAGGAAGGAGGAGGAGGAGGAGAGACAAGAAAAATGAACTAAGAATCTTGTTAGATTGATCTTTGGGAATTGTGTGGTAATTTTTAAAAATTTTTCAAAAGTACAAGTTGATGTGGAAGGAGAATTGTAGAACCAAGTGGACTTAACATAATTTTGGAAGTTTGAAGGGTGTTGGAGTAAGGGCTGGGGTCTGGAGCCTGGATGAGCATGCTTTGGAAAGGAGAGCCAGGCCAAAGGAAACACCCTTGTAAGAAACATAGTGCTAAGCGCACCTCAGGACCTGGCATGCAAAACCTCTGCTCTGAGAGCTTCCTCGCTCTCCAGTGGGCACAGAACCAGCCTTGGGCCACTAAGGGAACCACATGGAAAGTCTAAGGACAAGGACCACTGGACTTGAATCCTTCCTTTCCCACTCAGTTGTTTTATGAAGTGGCAGCAGCATAACTACTCTTGCCAATTTTTAGACTTCAGAGGACTGAGTATACAATTTGAATTTATAGAACATGGTTCTTCAAGGCACTCTTTATGTGGCACTAAATATTCTGTTAGCTGAAAAAGTAACAGCAAAGAAGTATCTTCCACTCAAGTCTTTGTGTGTGTGTGTGTTTGTGCGTGTGTTTGTGTTTCTCCCTGTATCTGTGGTCTGTTTCTTTTTCATTCAGCATGTTTAAAAAAAAAAAAGAGAATCTCTGAATCCTTATCCTCCATAACAAATGTAAGATCCACTTCCACATAAAGCCCAGCTGTGTCATTCTGACTGAAACTATAAGCATAGGATCTTCAAGAACCTATAAGTTCTGCAAGACATGAAGAGAACTGACCTCTGTCTTGCTTCTGTCAACGAACCTACAATTAGAGAAACTGCCACTAGGTTATGCTTTGAGACTCAGCGGTGTGCAAGCTGTCTCCCTGGTGGGTGCATTTATAGTATCAGGTAGGTGGGTATATAAGTTAAACACAGATACTTATTTTTTTGTAAACATCATATTATCATTGGCATTTCTGTAAATTACTAACAACCTCTGACTAGTTTTTAAGAACTGTTTATTGTATAAATGCTATCCTTCAGAGTAAGGATTAAAGAATTTGTGGACTGTTCCCCAGTAGAGATTCTTAAGTCTGGTTTTCCATATGCCCTTTTAAAAACATTTTTATTCTCCAAGGCATGAAGAATACTTGAAAGTCTTTGACATGGAAACTGTTAAGTGTTCAATACTCCTTTACATATGTCTCTTCTTTTGTCTCTGAGAGCTACCTTACTTTTTGGGATTTAACTACCAAGCTCTGTGCTCCAGAGAACTTCCCTTGTAGGCCAAAGAGAAATAGTTGCCAGGCCAGAGGTAAAGAAAATTCCACTGCTCTCACAATAGTCTCTTTCTGGTTTGCAGAGTTATAAAGAACCCTTTCTGGTCCTCATATTAGGCCAGGAAGCTTATATTTGTAATCTCATGGATAAATTTTTGGAATCTCATCAAGTTAATTCCAATCTACTACTGCCAGTGCAACGCATGGTGAGAATAAAGACACTAAGGCATATTTATAGTTATGGGAGCCAAGGGGTCCTAAGTCCAGCCATGGTGATGGCGATCTAAAACAAAGGTCTCAACCTAGGGCCAATCCCGGGTTTTATTCAGTCATGAAGAAGGAATGGCTTGAGGATTAATGACAGAATTGCAGGAAGTAGGTGAGTACTGTGACCTGGGCTAAGAGGCCTGCCTTTAACTCTGTCATATGCAGAGAGAAGGATATGCAGAAAAAGTAATTTCCGTTTTACCATTGAGATAGTATCTAATGTTTTGGGGTCCAGTGCCTCAGCTTTGATGTGTAATCTTTCAAAACACAGGAGGTCATAGCCTCTATCTCAAGGAGGCTCCAGGCTGGATCCTAGCTGACAGCATGGAGCACTGGCTCTTTGTCCTGTCTCACCCAGCTCATATTGAAGAGTAGCAGGTGTGAGTTATCAGGGAAAACATGCATGCCATCTTCATAATTATGTTGTTAAAATAAAAATAGGCAGTGAGCCTACACCCAGGAATCAGCAGGCATCGCAGTATAGCCTCTGACTTCATGAACTGGGAAACTAACTGGAATAGAAGTCAATATATTTGGTGAATAAATGGGTCCCCACCTGGCACTGAGGCTGGTTAAGTCTGGGCAGCAGTGTACGCTACACCTTCTCTTTGGAAACTGGTGATAAAATTAATATTTTAAGAGTATACTTGGGTGTTGCTCCTCATTGCTGTTCAATCCTGCTAATGTTTGCTCAGATCAGTAAATTTTCACTAAGCGTGGCATTCCTTGATGAGGTTTTATTGTATTTTCAGGGTTGTGTTTTCCCCTATCAAAAACATGCGCATTCTCAAGCTGGGCGTGGTGGCTCACGCCTGTAATCCCAGCACTAGGGAGACTGAGACAGGAGGATTGGTGCGAGTTCAAGACCAGCCTGGGCTACAAAAGTGAGCTCAAGGCCAGCCTGAACTGCATAGCTAGACCCTGCCTCAAAAAGACAAAACAAAACAAAACAAACATGTGCATTCTCTTTCTGAGTCAAGGATTTGATATGCATAGTTACGCATTTTTATGAAGTATGGTACAGTTAGTATACATCTTTCTTTGACTTTAATATACATTATTCATTTTGCTTAAATGTGAAGATCTTTCATGTATCATTCATTCACAGAATTCCAAAGAACCTGCCAAAGTTCAGAGGGGCAGAGGGATACATCAATGAAGAAATGACACTGGAATCTGTCTTAGTCTCTTCAGGCTATGGTATCAAAATAACCTAGACCGAGTAATTTATAAACAGTGGAATTCACTGCTTACAATTCTGGAGGCTGTGAAGTCCAAGATAAAGGACATGGAAGATTTGGTGTCCGCCGAGGGCCACTCCACACAGAGCATCTTCTTACTGCATCCTCACTTGGTACAAGAGGTAAACGAGTTCCCTCGGGCCACTTTTAGGACAGTAATCCTACATGCAGGGGCTCTGCTGTAGGGTACTTGTTACCTCTCAAATGCTGGATTTCAACATACTAATTTTAGAGGGACACAAACATTCAGACCTTAGCAGATCCCCTGAGGGGTGCCCCACCCCACACTTATAAGAAATTCTACATTAGAAGAAACCTTGGAGAATTTTGCTTCAGACTAAAGAACTTTTCTTAGGATACTTAACATTTTATAGTGTTTTACATAATATGCCACTTTAGGAAATGCTTATCAAATCATAGCTGTACTATGTGCGCCTCAGAAAAGCCATCTATAAATACCATTAGTCTCAACATTGCTGAGAGTTAACAGAGAGGTGGAACCCTCCAACAGGGCTGGTGGGCAGATTCTCTCTGTCACTACTTAGACAAATTCTATAGCACATGAGTGGGTGACTTTGGTGAATCCTGAAGTCTGTCTGAGACTGAGAAGTGACCTGTTGACAGAGCCTGGATTGCATAAGGTGCTCTGAACCAAGCATCCCCTTTTCCTACTGCATTGTGTTTCCCTAAGTGAGCCTGTGTCCATTTACATCTACCTCCCAGCCACCCCAGAGTAGCATCTTGCATTCAGTAAGCACCTCGCATGCAGTAATCTAGTGTGTTAGATGGAGTGTTGCCAAGCTATGATGACTTTCAAAGACTGCCCATATCTAATTTTTGACAGGAAAAGCTGCTGCTCACACCAAGCTAAGATGCTCAGCTGTTTGCTCAGGTTTTTTTTTTTTTTTCTTTTAAACAGGAAGTATGAAACTTGATAAATGTTTGTTGAACTTTGTGGTAACTGAGGAGATAGACCCCGGCAGTGATGTTACCATCTTTTCTCATTCACCCAAGACTGCTAAGACCCACGTCTCGGTTCTCATGAAAGAATAGCTATGGTATACAGTTAGCATACATCTTTCCTTGATCTTAATTTACATCATACCTTTTGGCTAAATGTGAAGATCTTGGGCTGGTAAGATAGCTCAGTGGACTAATGTGCCTGCTTAGGCAAGGGTGGAAAATTTTGATGAATGGTTTAGGCATCAAAGTGTGTGTCACTGTTGCATTTGGACAACCCGCCATCCAGGTCACTGATACATCATCACTGATGGATGTGTGTAAGGCAAAAGAAAACAACTCAGGATTTGCACTTTCTTTGGGGTAATTGCACTATCTTTTTTGGTGACTTAGAAGACCTGGACTCACACATTGGTCATCTTGAGGATGTTTAGGGCTGACCCAGAATAGCCTTCATGCTGGCTCTGAGGAACAGCCCACATCCTGCATCCTCAGGGGCTCTGTACTATTGCTGGACCTTGCTCCTTTTTTTTTTGTCTTTTTGAGACAGAATCTCTCAGTGCAGTTCCCGCTGGCCTTGAGCTCACTTTTGTAGCCCAGGCTGGTCTCGAACTTGCCCTGATCCTCCTGCCTCAGCCTTGGACCTTGCTCTTTAATTACACCAATGCTCTGCATCCTCCACTAGGTATGACTCACTCATCCTCTCAAAAAATTTTGATGAATGCTTTTGAGCTTTTGGTAGAGTGACTTCAGTGGGTGTTTCCCTCCATACTGCAGAAGAAGGGTGCCCACAACCTACATGTTTAAGAACAATTAAAGACTATTTATAGCTACACAACACTGATATTGAAAAGATCCATTATCCACCCCCTTCTACCAAGGAGAACCAAGGGGTCTTTGGGTCCAGACGAGCTTTCCAAAGCCAAGCTTGAGCTGAGACTCCATGTGGAGTCCCCTGTTCTTCTGCTGTAAGGCACAACACAGCCATCTGGTGCTTAGAAACACCAGGCAGCATTTCAGCACTTGGCTTGGGGACACTTTTACGTAGAGAAAAAGAAAAAAATGCCAAGGACTTGGCAGCAGATGGTTCATGAAAAGAATAATGGTTTGTAGTGATGAGAGTGGGGGCAAGCAGGCAGAGCCCCACTTTAACCTCACCAGAAAATATATCAGGTGACTGGTATGTTTAGATACTCTGCATGTATCTGAGCATTCCCAGTTCTGATTTGGGAGTTGCAAATAAATTTTAATTCCCCAAATATATAATCCATGACTAAAGAGGGATGCTGGACTCCTTGGTTACTGTGGGGTGGCCTCTTTAGGCAGGGCAGAGGGAAGTGGATGAAGATGATTGTTACAGTCATTATCTACTGTGTGTGACCCAGGCTAAGCGCTGAGTATTGTCTGGGACTGACTGTAAGCCCTAGAGGGGGCAGAAATGTTTAGACATGGACACTGCCAGTGCACCTTGGTTTGGTATACCCCATTTTACAAATTAATACTCTCAGACCACTGAGATAAAGAATGCATGGTGAAGATGAGAAAGGACAGTCCACTTAGTTTGACAGCTAAGAAGCAAATTCCCAAGCCCTGCAGCACGTGTGACACGTGCCCTGAGGACACCCAGGATGGTGGGATACCAGAGGCCCAGCTGTCCACCTGTCTAGGACCATGTAAACCTACTGATTTTCTTTGTTCTCTGCTATTTCTAATGTTCTTATCTAGGCATAGAGGAGAGAAGAGTTCTGAATCACTGTGAAGCTTACACACATGGAATTTCTAGAGTTGTGCTGTGCCAAACATGGGCTCTGTGGATAGAAATGGCCAGGTAGAGCTTTGGCTTGGTGTCATGGAAGAACTTCATCTCTCGCTGTTTGTCCTTCAGCTCAGCCTTGGCCATACCTGCCTACCTTGTGTTAGCAGAGTGAACAAAGCTAGATTTTCCTTCCCTCTGCATTTGTTTAAGTGTGAAACCTATTTTAGAGGGACTAGAGAATGGATTTTGGAGTTATCTCACAGTCTTTTGGTGAGAAGGGGAACCACCAGCTTGAACTGAGAGTCAACAGCACCCCAAGGAAAATTATGGAGACAGCCTAAGTCTGCCAAGACTGGCCTGTTGTCTTGATTTTAGGTTCTTTGGAAATGTCTGGTGTCACCACCTGTGGTGGGTGACATAAGCTTTGTAAAAATAAGCAATACAGTATTAAACTTTAGAGAGGCTTGCACATAACATAGTGCTATATTACCTAAACTTTGTGGAAAAAAATAAATCTTAACCATGGCAATTCCAACTTTTCCCACTGGGTGGTAGTTTTTGTTTAATTTCATTATATTCTTCTAATTTCATGGCAGGTCTATAATCTAAAGTATTTGTGGGCCAAGGGGAACAAAAATAATTAAAAATTTAAAAAGAGAGTTAAAAAAAAGAATATTCTCAAGAGTGGGAAAATTGGCTTAGGTCAATTCTTTTGCTTTTCCCACTAATGAAATAATTGTTTTGAAAAAAGATTCCTTTTCCACATTCTGCATATCTGTTACAATCATAACAGTAGGTTTGATAAAGATAATAGTTTCATGTGTACACATAGTAAGTGATTTGTTCCTGATTGTACAATTATATCTTATGTAGTACACAGAAAAGAGTGTTTCATAAATCCATGCTTAGTGATCTTCACTAGTCAGCCTTCTAATCACCAACATGCATTACCCAACACTCACAACTTCAAAAGAGAAGCTTAATTTGCTTTACTATTTCAGGAGGCCCAGTCCCTGGTCAGCTAGCTTCAAGGCAAAAATAGTACAATGGGTGAGTGTGGCAGAGCAAAGGGCTTCAGTTTATGGTGGCTGGGAAGCAGAGCAGTGCTGGAGGAAGATGGGAGGAGCCAGCACAGCCCACAGTCATACCTACTGCTCCACCCAGACACACCCACCGGTGTGCTTTACTAGTCCGTTGGGTGGCTCACAAGCCAATCAAGCAGGCACAGTGAAGCTTACTAGCAAAGCAGCCTATCTTTTTTCTCAGGTGGAGCCTTTTGACTAGTTCTGGCCAATGAGATGTGTCCAGATGTGAAGGCCTTTATATCCAGATGTGTCCCATAGGACTTCTGGTAGCCTGCTCCATTCTCTCTTCCCTATTTACAGACTGGGCACAACAATCTGGTGGAAGACTCCAGGGCCAGGGAACCTGGGTCACTTCATAACTGTGGAGCAGTCCTCGCCACTCCCATCCTGAACTTGCACTGGGCAGTAAAGGAGTATAAAATGAGCCGTGTTGCTAGAGCATGGGATTTCATAATCTCTATCCATTCCTCTCTAGTCCTACCATGTCTGAGCTGGGATGTGGATTAAGAAAATGATCTGAAAAATTAGAACAGAGGTCTTCCCCTTGCTAAATTGTACTTCTTTTAATACAAATGTGCACTAAAAGGCTAAACTAATTCTCCAAAGCTATAGGAAGAGACACGAGATGGCAGCAGGTCTAGAAAAGCCCCATGTGAACATGCAATATGACCACAACACCTGTGGCTATGGCTTAACTGCCCCCAAACAAATGATTTTCCTGGACATAGCTTCCATCTGCCCTTCCTGTCTGTGGGTTCCATATCCATGGACACAACTAGTTGTGAAAAATATTTCAGAAAAAAACTTCATCTGTATTGAACATGCAACCTTTTTCTTCTCATTATTTCCTAATCACTACAGTATGACCAATATTTATATAGTGTTTGCATTGCATTGTATATCACAACTGTCTCAGTTCCTCTTCTCTCATTGCTGAGACAAATACCTGACACTCAAAATAAGAAAGGCAAGGTTTATTTAGCTCACAGTTAATGGAGGTTTCAGTCCATATTGGGTTGGCTCCAAGGCACATGGCAGAGAGCAACCTTTCATG
The DNA here is from genome assembly GCA_004027025.1 of Myocastor coypus. Taxonomy (NCBI): domain Eukaryota; kingdom Metazoa; phylum Chordata; class Mammalia; order Rodentia; family Myocastoridae; genus Myocastor; species Myocastor coypus. The sequence continues at coordinate 50,705 of PVJA010009383.1, forward strand.
GAGGTGGCAAAGAGCAAGAGTGTAGCAGCAACAAAGACTACAGAGAGGAAGTCTGTCTCTTGGTCTCTCTTATGTTACCTTCAGGCTATCTGCCTCAGGCTGGGTGTAGCACTCACTCAGAATCTCAACAGTACACAGACCGATTATCTCAGCCTTGGATCACCTATATTCCCAGTGGATCATGAGTTAATCTCAAGCTCTAGAAGTCTACCCCATGACTGCATTTGGCTTTGGGGAGACACCTAGAGATAAACCATAAGTAATCTAGAGATGATGTAAAATGTATGGGTGGAGCGCTGGTGAGAAAGCTCAGTGGACTGAGCTCCTGCTTAGGCAAGCCTAGGGACCCTTACGAGCCTGAGTTGCATAGTGAGACCCTGTACCAAATGCATAAATATACATGAATGTGCACCATTCTCTGCAAATACTGTGTCGTTTTATGCAAGAGTCTTGAATGTTCTTGGTTTATCATATCCTTGGGGAGTCCAGGGGACACAATCTCCTGAGGAGATGGAGGGCCAACTTGTTCTTTCTTTGGAGGATTAAGGTGAAGGCTATAAGATATTACTTGGTTAAGTTATATGCTGAATATCTTTCAGTACTCTGGAGCTTGAGGGCTTGGGTGCTTTTCAAAGCATCTTAGAAAGGGTGTTCAGTGAAATGTGATGTTGCAAAGATGGGATCTGGTCCCTACACTTAGAAAATGCCACCAGGAGTGGTCAGCACAGTCAAGAATCTAGGCCATGGTGTCCTAAGGAAGCTGCATCCTCCTCCTTCCACTAAGCACTCTCTAGTGGGAGACAGATTGATTTCCTTCACCCACCCCTAACTGAAATTCCTCCTTTGCTTTGCTCTCAAGATACATGTGGGCTTTTGTAGTTCCCACCCATGGGGACAGCAGTTGATGCTGAAATTGTCAAAGGAAGGGCCTGTCTATTCCTAGAACCAGCCCCAGGTCTGGCACAAAGCAGGTGTGTGCCACTGAGACTGAGGGGTGAGTGAGCCTGGTTGCCAGGGTACAGCTTAATCCCCCTGGGGCCTAAGCTGCTAGCTCCACCTGTTCTGTGGTTGTAGGTGATTTTGCCTCTAAATAAAATGGAAGGGATTCTAACAAAAGTACTTGTGTATTAGTTCAGGTTTGACCAGAATTCCGGAACTGAGCTAGGCATGGTGGTGAACATCTGTGATGCCAGCCCTTGGGAGGCTGAGGCAGGAGGATCATTGCAAGTTCAAGACCACCTGGGCTACAAGGTGAGCTCAAGGTCAGCCTGAACTACACAGCAAGACCTTCTTTCAAACAGACAAAACAAAAACAAAACAGAATGCCAGAGCTGCTCAGAATGATGCAGAGCAGTGATTTACAGGCTCTTGGACTGACTAGACTGTCGGAGCTGGGAGGAAGGCATTGGACGGCTGCTGCCTCTGCCCTGTCCGTTAGTGACCTGAAGTTGCCATGGTGAACAGGGCTTGTGGTTGGGGAGTAAAGCTGAATGGGAAGCAGGGCAGAGTAGAAACAAACCCAAATTCATGGAAGCAAAGTGGATCCTGGGAGGATGACTGGATTCTTAAGCTGTCCTTCACTATCTCAACTTGACAGTGCAGGTCACTCCTACAAGATGGTTCATTTCCCTTGAGCACATTTGTGTGTCCAGGACATGGAGAAGCAGACACAGGAGTTGGAGAAGATCCAAGCAGAAGCTGAGGGTGCTGAGGGTCCTGCTGTGCCTTGTGGCAGCAAGGTTGACCAGAAGACCAGCCCAGCAATTTGAGCTAAAGTGGACCTCTGATCTTCTGAGGACAGCAGTGGCTGCTGTGTCTCTTCTGCCTCCCAAAACTTGATCAGATTTCCTTTGTGACTAACAACTCTAATCCAAGACCACATGTAGAAGGGAATGATGAGAAAGATCGATAGGGCTTAGCCAAGCTGGCCTCATGTAAGGATGCATGTCCCATGTAGTATTAGCATCCACTGTAGCTGCAGGTGTTTGTGCCAAAGTAATTTCTCACAGGAACTTTGGAAAGAGGCTTTTTAATTTTTTACAACATCCTCTAACATTTGACCTGATAGAAAAAAATTAAGTAACTCGGCTTTTTTTTTTTTAACCAACATTTTGTGCTTAGTAAATTCTATTATTGATTTTTTAATTGGAAAAAAAATGAGAAAAGTAGGACAAAGTTTGTAGTAGAAATACAGGTTTCTCCTGAATCTGGAGATGAGTGTAAAAAAGATAAATTTCCATTTTCAGGGTGGTTGAAAGTCTGTGTGGCTTTAGACTGGCAATTAAGCATTCCAGCAACCCCATAATGGGCGAAGGGTGAGCTTATGGGAGTGTGACCAATGGCAAGAGATCCTTGCTGGAGTTGAGAGTTCACACAGAGGCTGCAAGATAATCAAAAGAAGATAGTGATCGAACTCAGAAAACCAAAACTGTACACTCAGTAGTCATTGTGTTAGTCTACTTTCTGTCACTTTAACAATACCAGGACAACCAAGTTATAAAAATAAAAGGTTTATTTTACTTTCACAAATTTTGGAAGTCTCAGTCCATGACTGACTGGCCCTGTAGCTTTTCAACCTGCTGTGAGGCAGGGGATATTAGTGGGCATCATGTGACACAGAAAGCCACTCACTGCCTACCAGGAAGCAAAAGAGAAGTGAAGAGACCCTCCTTCCACAGGCTCCTCTGAAGCCCTTAATGACCTGAAGGCCTCCCACTTGGTATCACATGTTAAAATTTCTATCACATCCCCAAAGCCTAAGCTGGAAACCAAGCCAACACGTGGATCCTTGGGGAAAACTCAAAATGTAAACCATGGCAATCATTTTAAAAATACTTTAGGTAGGTCTGTTTAGAGAAAAAATATTTAGTTATTATTTATTTTTTAACTTTTTATGTATTTGTTGTAGGGTCTCCCTACAAAATTCAGACTAGTAGTGATCCTCCTGTTTTCAGCCTCCCCACTGCTGGGATTATAGGCACATGCACCACACTAATTGTTTGTGGGCTCAGCCTGCCCTGGGGATGGGGCCAGCACAGCATGTGATGCTGGGGATCAAACCTTGGTCCTGAGCTTGTCTAAGCAGGTACTTAGTCTGCTGAGCTATCTCACTGGCCCTTATTCAGAGTTATTTTGAATGCAGAATTTGATGCTTCTAAAGGTTGAAATGCTGATCATAATGTAGTGAATTGTCTATACTTTCTTGATTTTTTTGTTAAGTTCTAACAGACACTGAGAGAAATACATTAAAACTGCCCATGAAATTAAGCTTTTATGTTTTCCCAGTTTGACCTGTGAGATTTGCTTTCTACACCTGACAGATTAACTAATGATCAACTTGTAACACCTAGTTGAACTGAATCAGCGTGTTCCTGGGTGTGGAAGGTCCACCTGGCAATAGCATAGAGGCAGAACTAGAGGGAAAGATGGTGTGCTGTTGACACTCCTGGAGCAGCTTGTCGTGCTGGCTTTCCTGACGTGAACTTGGCTGCTATCCTGAGAAGAGCTTGAGCTCTTGCTGCCACTGAGCATGGCTACAGTTCTTCTCCAGGGAGCCCTGGTTCTTACTTTCAGCATTGCTTCCTCGCTCCAGTGCAGAGCACCCAGCAGGCTGGCACAGACCCTTCATCCCACTGGCACAGACTTTCAAGCTTCCACCACTGACCTTAGGGCCTTCTCACAGCAGATCTTTGACACAGGCTCATGTGAGACATTTGTCAGGAGCTCTAGGCCTCCCTTGGGCTCCTGGAGGACACTGCTGTGGACGCTAGGTCTTCAGCTGCAGTTGTGCAGGACACTGCCAGGGGATTCAGGCCCTCCGCTGGATTCTTTGGGTCTCTAGTGTGAAGACAAATTTCCTGCTTTCTTTTGTATTTCATTCTTTGGGAGAACAAAATAATCCTATAAGTTATGTATTCTGTATTAAATCTTTTTCCTTATAAGTTTTGACTATAACAATAATATAAGCCTGTTCTTTGCTATATAAAACTTAAGCACTATTTCTTTCTGACCCTATTCATCATTTGAAATATCTCTCTCTTACATTTCTAGGCATGTTTTCCACTTTGAAGCCAACTTTTAGTTGAACAGAGAGCCTCTGCTTCCCTTGTGCTAGTGTTTCCCCAGCCTTTACTTCTCACCTTTCTTAGCATTGTCTTCCCAGCTTGGATATTTTTGCTGGTATGCTAAACACATATTAGATAGAATAATCTGATGTCATGGAAGGTGCTATGCTTCAAACTACAAAATGGAGTTTCCCTTTCTTTTGCCTGGTGTCAAGGGGATAGGGTCCCCGGGACTGGTTTGAAGCTGATCTGTAGTCACCCCAAGGCTGCCCTTTGGCTTCTCAACCAACAGCTCAAGGGCTTATAAGTGGGTTTTGCTCCACCAACCCTTAACCCTTGACCCCTATCATGCCAGCCCTGTTGCTGTGAAATGGCAGTGGTGGGATTGCTCCTTCCAGAGGAGCAGAAGCTTCAAAGAAAGAGATCCCAGGTTCTGGGCTCAGCTCCTTGGGCACCGTCTTCCCCTCTGTTCTGGATCAGCCATTATCTGCCATTTCTTGGCTTTCTAATACATTCAAGAACATTTAAAATATATTTTATCTGGATGTCCTTTGTGGGAATATTGACCCAAGTTTCCCAGTGATCCTGGTTCTTTTGTTTTCTATTGGAAAGACTATTTTCTTGTGGTTCACTGGCATTTTTTTTTTTTTACTTTTTATTTTTTAATTAATTTTGATGAGAAAGAGCAATGAGACAGTTTCACAACAGGTTAGTAGGACAGTTACAATAATTAGTACATTGCATATTGTTGTCTTTATAGTATTTATGAGATGTACTTATTGGCTCATATGCTGATCCAACCTCTAACAAAATACAAGTTGGGTTAAAAAATGTTATTGTACTTCCCCCCTTTAATATAATGTATTTGTAGGATTCAACATTTGGCAAATTGAAAAATCTGGTTTCTGCCCTCTGGTCTTTCTGCAGCTGTTTCTAGGTCCTTTTTTTTCCTTTTATTGCTTTTAATAAGAGATAACAATATGAGAGTTTCAAAACATGTTAGTAGCACACTTGCAATAATTGACACTCTGCAAATTGTTGTCCTCATAAAAGTTATACAGAGCACAGGGTGTAGACATGATAAATTCTCTAATTGATATTGGTTCAGAAAAATGAAAATAAGAAGCAGAGGAAGAAGAAGCAGAGGAAGAGGAGGAGGAGGAGGAGGGGAAGAAAAAGAAGAAGAAGGAGGAGGAGGAGGAGGAGGAGGAGGAGAAGGAAAAAGAAGAAGAAGAAGAAGAAGAAGAAGAAGAAGAAGAAGAAGAAGAAGAAGAAGAAGAAGAAGAAGAAGAATCTTCTCTTTGAACTAGGAGGAAGTAGTTGCATACATAGTCCAATGTTTCATAATTGCAGTGGGTTACTGGTAAAACTGGCAATGTTGGAAGTTGTTGATTTAAGCCTCTTGCAGCTCACTTACTAATCTAGGTCTGCATTTTGTGCTTCGTAATTAAGATTTTCTGCTGGTGAGCAAGGGCAAGTCAAAGCAAGACCTGTCTAACAAAACTTTCATCATTTGTGTTTTCCAAGGTCAAATCTCCTCAGGATTAACTTTGGAACCATATACAGTGCTTTGTAGAACTGATGTCAGTGTCAGATCGGGACAAGTCACAGCCATTGCTTGACCAGTTTGCTCTCTGTGAAAGCTGAGATAATGTTTTCTCCCCAGGTGACTCTCCCTAGGCACACTATACTTCATTTATCCCTTTCCTCTGAGGTCCCATAATCTTATTATGGGACCTCATAATAAAGAAACCACTGAGTTATAGGATATTACAGCACAGGTTCTCTTATATCCTGAGTCCTCACTGACCTTGAAGGGCTAGAGCCAAAATGATGGCTATCTTCCTAGCCTTTCTTTTTCTCCAATTTTTGGCCTGTTAAGTTACATTCTCAACCCACCAGTGGAGAAGCTTCATGATACTATTTCTCTATAACATAGGTAATTGAGCGCAACCTCACTGCTTTTTTGAATATCAAACATCTTAGACTTAGCTTGAAATTGGTATTTTCCTTCAATCATTCATATTCTAATAAATCTCCATAGAATGTGATAAAAGCAGTTACACATTTTTACACAGGCATTAAGAAATCAAAGGATGTACAAAATTGTAACCTGTCAAGCCTATGGCATTTTGCCTAGTCTCTTATTCTCAAATACCCTTTTTTATTTTTTTGTTAACCAACCATTTACTTGAGAGAGACTATAGCAGTAACTGAGTTTACATTAGAATCAGCACACATCTAAAATTCCTGAATGACATGCATTCCAAGTGTAGTTTTAGTGTTGCTTCAAAAATCTTTGATTTCCATTCAGCTGCGTTATGCCTTTCCAATTTTATTTCTTCTTTAGATTTCTTATACTAGGGAGACTATACAATATTTACAAATGTAGGTCTGGTTTATTTCACTTATAAGCATATGTTCAATACACATCCATTTATATGTGAAGTCTTCAAACTTATCATTCTTTATGGATGAGTAGTATTCCATTGTGTAAAAATACCACATCTTTTTTATCCATTCTTCAAATGATGGGCATTTTGGTTGTTTTCAAGATTTGGCTATTACAAATTGGGCTGCTATAAACATAGGTGCACAGGTATCACTATGGTATAATGTTTTCAGTTCTTCTGGGAAAATTCCCAGTAGGAGGATAGCTGGATTGAATGGGATTTCCAGTTCCAGTTTTTTAAGGAGTCTCCATACTGCTTTCCATAATGATTGCACCAATCTACATTTCCACCAGCAGTGGAGGAGGGTTCCTTTTTCTCCACAGCCTCTCCAGTATTTGTTGCTGGTTGATTTCTTTGATAGCCATTCTTTCTGGGGTGAAATGGTATCTAAGTGTTGTTTTAATTTGCATTTCAAGGATAGCTAGTGATGTGGAGCATTTCTTCATGTATTTATAGGCTTGCTGAATTTCTTTCTCTGATAAGTGTGTTTTCATCTCAGATGCCCATTTCTGGATTGGGTCTTTGAAGTTTGGGACCCTAATGGTTTTCAGTTCTTTATAGATTCTAGATCTCTCTCAGTGTATTTGTTATCTGTGTAGTGGAATGCTATTGACTTTTGTGTGCTGACTTTGTAGCCGGCTATGCTACTGAATTTGTGTATTAATTCTAGTAGCTTCTTAGTGGAGTTCTTTGGGTCTTCCAAATAGATTATCATGTCATCTGCAAATACTGATAGTTTTACTTCTTCTTTACCTATTCTTATCTCTTTTATTTCTCTTTCTTGTCTAATGGCTGTAGCTAATGATTCCAGAACTATATTGAATAGGAGTGGTGAAAGGGGACATCCTTGTCTTGTGCCAGATTTCAGAGTAAAAGACTTAAGTTTTTCCCCATTTAGAATTATTCCAGGGGCCTGGCAGAATGGCTCAGTGGTCTAAAGCGCCTGCTTAGGAAAGCTTGGGCAGCTTCAGGGACCGCGGTTCAATGCCCGGCACCACATGCTGTGCCAGCCCTGCCCTCAGGGCGGGCTGAGCCGGCCATAAAAATGAGTGAATAAACAAAGGTTCTGAAACAAGAAAATAAATAAATAAAATTAAAAAAAAAAAAAAAGAATTATTCCTGCTGTTGGATTGTCATAGATGGCTTTTATCAGGTTGAGGTAGAGGCCCTCTATTTTAATTTTCTGTAGGACTTTGAACATGAATGAGTGTTGAACTTTGTCAAAGGCCTTTTCGGCATCAATTGAGACAATCATGTGATTTTTGGTCTTGGCTCTATTGATATAGTGTATTGCATGTATCGATTTGTGTATACTGAACCATCTTTGCACCCCTAGAATGAATCCTGATTGTGGTGTATAATCTTCTTGATGATTTGTTATATTCTATTGGACAGGATTTTATTGAGGATTTTTGCATCTATGTTCATGAGAGAAATTGGTCTGTAGTTTTCTTTTTTAGTTGCATCTCTCTCTGGTTTTGGTATTAGTGTAATACTTACCTCTAGGAATGATTTTGGAAGGATTGCTTCCTTTTCAATTTCATTGAAGAGTTTGAGGAGTGTTGGGATTATGTCCTTTAAAAATTTGTTATAGAATTCAGTGGTGAATCCATTAGGTCCCGGACTTTTCTTTGTTGGTAGGCTTTTTATTATACTTCGTATTTCATTGGCTGTTATTGGGTTATTGAGAATTCCAATATCTTCTTGATTCAGTTTTGGTAATTTGTACTTTTCTAGGAATCTGTCCATTTCATCTGTGTCTTCAATTTTGTGAGAGTAAAGATTCTCAAAGTAGCTATTTATGATGCTCTATATGTCTTCTGGGTCTGTAGTAATTTCACCCTTTTCATTCCTTATTGCTTGAATTTGAGTCCTTTCTTTCCTCTTTTTGATGAGGTTAGCTAGGGGCTTATCAATTTTACTTAATCTTTCAAAGAACCAGCTTTTTTATTCCCTGATTTTTTGTACTGTTTTCTTTGTCTCAGTTGAATTGATTTCTGCTCTAATCTTTATAATTTCCTCCCGCCTTTGGGCTTTGGATTTCATTTTTTCTTCCATTTCTAGTCAGTTTAAGTGTTATGTAAGATTGTTTATTTGTTCCCGTTCTATTTTCTTAATGTGTGAGTTCAGAGCTATAAATTTCCCTCTGAGAACTGCTTTCATTGCATCCCATAAATTCCACTAGGTAGTGTTTGAATTGTCATTAAATGGTAGATATTATTTAATTTGTTGTTTAATTTCATCTGTAACCTACTGGTTGCTGAGAAGAGTGTTAATTTCCATGTAATCCTGGAGTTCTTATGGTTTCTTTTGTCATTTATTTCCAATTTGATTGCACTTTGGTCAGATAATATGCATGGGATAATTTTTGTTTTCTTGAAAATACTTAAGCATGACCTATGGACTAATATGTGATCTATTTTAGAAAATGTTCCATGTGCAGCTGAAAAAAATGTGTATTCTGAGTGGTTGGGTAGAACACTCTGTGTACGTCCACTAAGTCCAGCTGTTCCAAGTTCTGGTTCAGTTCTGCTACTTCTTTGTTAATTTTTTGTCTGCCTGACCTATCTTTTTTGGGTAATTGGGTATTAAGGTCTCCTGTTAAGACTGTGGTATTGGATATTAGATTTTTCATTTCCATCAAGGTTTGTCTTATATAACTTGGTGCTCCCGTGTTGCGTGCATACATATTTATGGATATTACTCCTTCATCTTGAATTTTTCCCCTAACCAATATGTAGTGGCTTTCTTTATTTCATTGGATTAATTTGGTTTGAAGTTTAGACTGTCTGCAAACAGGATTGCTACCCCTGCTTTTTTTTTTTTTTTCGGTGCTGAAGCATGTAGTATTGTTTTCTAGCCTTTAACTTTTAGCCTGTGAGTTTCTTTATGAGTTAAGTGTTTCTTGTACACAGAATATTGTTGGGTTTTGTTTCCTTATCCACTCTGCCAGTCTACTTCTTTTAATTGGAGAATTGAGTCCATTTACAGTGATGGTTATAATTGAAATGTATTGACTTTATGATTGACATGACTGTTATTTACTACTGTTTACCACTTTTTCTCCTATGTTTAGCTGGTTACCCTATTTGGTGGGATATTTCCTTTGATATCATGAAATTCTTTAGTTGTTCCTTGTGTTGGAAATATTTCACTTCTCCCTCTTACCTGAAGGAGAGTTTTGCCGGGTATAGTAGTCTGGGCTGAAATTTGTTTTCATGCAGGACTTGAAGCACTGTGCTCCATGCTCTTCTTGACTTCATGGCTTGTGAAGAGAAATCTGCCATTATTCTGATGGGTTTTCTTTTAAATGTGATCTGTTTCTTTTTTCTAGCAGCTTTTAGTATATTATTCTGTAGCTGGATTTCTGGGATCTTGACTATTATATGTCTTGCTGTGTTTTTAGTTGGGTTGATGTTATTTGGATTCCCGTATTCTTTGTTTAACTGAATGTCCAATTGCTTTCTCATATTTGGGGAGTTTTCTGCTATTACTTCTGCCCATATTCTTTTTATATCATTTGCATTGACTCCTTTCTCATTGATTGCTATTATCTCACATTGCTCATTTTTGCACCATCTTGCAGATGTTGAATAACTTTTTTCTGCATACTAGTTGTTTTTAAGAGATCCTTTCTTACTTTTTCACTGGCTGCAACTGTCTTCAAGATCTGAAACTCTATCTTCACTTTCGTTCATACAGTTTTGCCAACTTGTGATTGAGATTTTACTTTTTTGTATATCTTTTTGAAACTGTTTCATGCGATCTATTTCTTTCCTATATTGCTCACTGAGGGAATTCATCATTTTTCTGTTCTCCTCTAATTTTTTTTTTTTTTTTTTTTTTTTTTTTTT